>JACEVL010000123.1:205000-337500 GCA_020284085.1 Aporrectodea caliginosa | reverse complement strand
GACTTAAGAAGCAGAAGTCTTGGAATATGTTGTTGTCCTGGCGAGGATTCGAACCAGATCCTTGGGCTGCAGTCCAGAACGCTCACCACTAAGCAATCGAGACCCCTTGGTAAGTTAAGCATCCAGTATACTCAAGTCAGCCAATTATTCTATGAATCATCCAGTGACTAAATCACTCTGTCGCGGTAGCGTCAACACTAGTATCATGATCTGACACATTAAAAGTTTTAAATTTTAAATGAGTAATATTAACAGGTTATTACTGAGTTAAGACATGGATCTAAAAATTCTCGTTTTCTCGTCTGTTTTATTCGTAGAGTCGTCCATCGAAACTGCACAGACGGAAGTCTGATCTTAATCTGTTGATTGACAACAGCTCTGGCGACGAGAATCCATAATCCTTCGTCCATAATCTCTAATCCACACTCCTACAGCCTCCAATCCTCTCTGCGAAAACACCAAACTTGCAGGAAGGAACTTGTGGTCGTGGCGTGCAGATGTTGTGACCGCAATTTGTGCACATGTACGATCTCTTGAGAATATAATCAGAGGCTCCGTGGCTATGCATTACACTGTCTGTACATATTCACACTTATCGCCGCCAAATAGCTGCAGGGGTCAGAACGGATGATGATACATGCTAGAAAAACTATACACAGCGATGATGACAGTGAAACTATCAGACAAGAGTAAAGGATTCGTTAGTGGGGAATTTTTTAAATCTATTAATTGCATCTTTTACGACTGTAATCGTGCGCACGAAAGCGAACAATATTTTAATTGGAGTTTTCTTCGTTTTAATATCATTTTATAACAGTTGTCGGCGGCATCCAAAATGTCAGTCTGAGTCGATCGAGCTTCGAATCGTTGACTAACTCGATTTGTAGTGTAGCGCTAACTCGAGGTAATACACAACACAGTCTTGAAGTTTCGTGCAGTTTTAATTTGTACTTAACAAACAGTTCTATGACAGGAGTACTTCAGAGTTCGACATAAACTTCTCGTTACAAACGAAATCACTCAATGGCCTCATGTAACTAAAACTATCAGTGACTTTTTGTTTTTTCTGTCTGTCTCTCCTTGTGTCTACCGTACAGTTTTGAGACTGTCTTTAATAGGCTCTTCCCAGCTAAGACAGCAGACCAGATCTGACGGATCTAAACTGATCTTTATCCCCTCGTCATTATTGAAAAGCGTGGATTCCCCCAAACTTCTCTCCATTTTCCTTGGTGGGTGTCCAAAGTTTTCCAAAGCCCGCTGACCCTTCACAATATCAGCAGCACGTCGTTCTCCGCACGATAGCTTGCACGCCAGACAAACGTCATACCTCCCCCGAAGGTATTCGAATCGCCTAGGCACGTGAGCACTGCGGGGCAGCTAGCCGCAGCTAATAAATGATGGCTCGTGGTCAACACGAGCAGAAGCACGATATCGGTTTTACGTCATAGAAATTGTCACTACAAACGCGCATTTTAAACTTATTGACTTATCAGCTCAATATTATTGCCTACCGTGTAGGCAATAATTCTTGCCAAGGTTGTTATCCAGTATGAGTTGGCGTCGGGATAGCGTGCGTCAAAGCAAACGCATTCGGTCCAATGTATTATTATTCATCTGATTCCAATCGCTTGAATGAAGTACACCCAAAAGGGTGCTCTCATTTTCTGACTACTTTCTTAGATTATGCA
The DNA here is from genome assembly GCA_020284085.1 of Aporrectodea caliginosa. NCBI lineage: Eukaryota > Metazoa > Annelida > Clitellata > Crassiclitellata > Lumbricidae > Aporrectodea > Aporrectodea caliginosa. The sequence goes on along the minus strand of JACEVL010000123.1, from coordinate 335,812 downwards.
TTTTAAAAATTAATGCTGTTGAGGTGACAATTTGCCTAAGGCTTATGGGAATATATTTAGACCAGCTGGGCCATTTGTGTGCTACTTTTATTCCTCATCTTTGTGTAGTCTAACGTCATCTTCTTCCGTACACTAAATACCTTAAAACTAGTTGTTTGTAGTCATGAATGTATGACGTGAATGTTCGTCTCTTCCTATTAGTCCTATATGTATATGTGTGTATGTTCTTTGGATACAGGCAAGGCACCATGACTAAATATCTTTATTCGGACAGATGAACTGAAATCATACAAGGATAAAATGATAATTCATGACCCAAGGTTGTTAGGCTATTAGCTATAATATTATACTAACAGAATTCTCTGCATTCTTTGAACTGAATTGTTTTCATATTAATCAAACACGCGATTTCAGCTGATCAATGCACATAGGCAACCAGCAGATTTACCAGAATATTACATCGATATATATATATTATATATATAAATTATATATATATATAGACTCAGTTTATTTGGCTAGGTGGCCGTCGGCAACTGGATGGTATTGATTTGCTCCAGCTTACTCGGGTCTTTCCTGATATAACTTTTTCCCTAACGGTTCGTGACCTGGGCCTCGCCCTTGACCAAGAACTTAGTCTTTCTCAACATGTGAACTTGATCTGTCGAAGCTGTTACTATCAGCTTCGCCAGCTCCGAGTAGTTTCTCGCTCTCTTTCTCATGACGCACTAGTGGTTCTTGTGCATGCCTTCGTTACTAGTCGAATTGACCACTGTTGCTCGATCCTCGTTGGCCTCCCTCTTGGGGTTCTGGGGCGACTAGATCGAGTTCTGCGCTCAGCTGCTCGGCTTATTGGGCGAATTCCCAAATTCGGCTCTGTCTTTGCCTACATGCGCGATGTGTTACACTGGCTACCTGTGGCCCAACGGATCTCATACCGTATTGCTTCTTTGGTTTCACGCAGCATCCTTGGCTGTGCTCCATCTTACCTGCGCAACCTCTGCCGCCCTGCAGTGTCCGACGTTGTAGCGCGTCGGGCGCTTCGCTCCGCGACGATGGGCCAACTTCTAATTCCACAGGCTCGCTTGACTGCTAGGCAGCGCCGAGCTTTCTCGGTTGTAGGCCCCTCCATCTGGAATGGCCTACCATCGGAGCTGCGTTTGCTACCTTTTACCAGTCAAACTGGGTTTTATAAATCACTCAAGTCTTTTTCCTTTTGCCGTGGCTGGGCTGGGAGCGCTCCTGAGTAGAATTCTTGAAGGGGCGCTATATAAATCTCCAGAATGAATGAATGAATGAATGAATGAATATATATATATATATATATATATATATATATATATATATAGAAAGAGAGAGAGAATAGTGGAAGACGAGCCACAAGTGCATATGCAGAATTTAGTGCAGACTGAACTTCACTGAAGACTTGTTGACAGCCGCCGTTAGAGTTAGACAAGCCAATGAATCTACATAACAGCCTTAGGTGTGTTCGTCCGTGTATAGTAAGGGTTCACTGAGTACTGAATAATAAGAGACGACATATACACGCAACGTTTAGCGCCAGTTCTGCGGTCTGGTCCACTTAGTAACAATGTGAGAATGAATAATTTCAGACACACAAAGACGTCTGTACGCTATTCCTAGGCTATTCCTAGGCTATCCCTAGGCTATCCCTAGGCTATCCCTAGGCAATTTCAGGCTCAATTTTTAGGCTATTCCAAGGCTATTCCTAGGCTATCTCTAGGCTATTCCTAGGCTATCCCGAGGCTATTCCTAGGCTATTCCTAGGCTATTCCTGGGCTATTTCTAGGCTATCTGGCGAATAATATGAGGACAAATACCTTCCAAAAGAAGAGGGAGGCAGAAAAGGAGTGAGAGGACTTTGGACTTAGGCAGAGAGAGAAAGATGGAGGTTGGGAGACAGGGAGAGATGTAGAGAGGAAGGCAGGCGTTATGGAAAGCTGAAAGTAATCAAATTAAGAAGGGACAGTGACGGAGAGCGAGAGGAGCATTAAGGAAGGGACAAAGGGAAGAAGACAATAAAGGGAAGAGATAAGAAAATACGAAAGAAAGAAAAGGAGAGTGGAAGAGAGGCTTGTTGGAAGGCAGGGGCTGGGAGAGAGTCAGGGAGGAAGGGTGAATGGCGTGGAGGTGAGGAGGAAGGAAAGTGAGAAGGAAGAGAAGATTGGAGGAGAGGAAGGGAGGGAGGGAGGGAGGGTGAATGGCGTGGAGGTGGGGAGGAAGGAAGGTGAGAAGGAAGAGAAGATTGGAGGGAGGGAGGAAGGGTGAATGGCGTGGAGGTGGGGAGGAAGGAAGGTGAGAAGGAAGAGAAGATTGGAGGGAGGGAGGGAGGGAGGGAGGATGAATAAGGGATGGTTGGGCAGTGAGGGAAGCTGACAATCAGACAGGCAGTGAGGGGAAACAAGGAGGCAGGTAGAGAGGCAATGAGAGATGAATAGAGGAGGAAAGAAAGATAGAGAGAGGGAAGCAGACAGGCAGGTGGGCAAGTAGGGAGGTAGACAGAGATGGAGGCAGGGATTTAGAGGACCGGGATCTATGAATCGTGTATTCGTCGTCTACAGCTGGGTAATTTTTGTCTCGGTGGATGAGGAGCGATGCGAGTCTTTGGAGTGACCTCGACCGCCAGTCATCGGCGACGCTTCAATCTACCGACCGACACGCGACGAACGCCCGTTCTACGTGCACCTGACGCCTCGACTAAAAGCCGGGTTTGCTATACGTGTGTGCGCGGGCCCGTCACTGGTGTCTCTTCTAGATTTCTGTGCGTTGTTTCACTTGCTAATGAAATTCCACCTCATAATGACATAAAACATCGGATGGGCTAATAAGTTATGCTATATCAGATTTCCAATTAAATTTGTTTACAATTACAAAAAAATTGCAATTACAATATCAGGGACTGAGGGAGGAAAGTAGAGAGGCAGCCTAGCTGACGGGGGAGCTACAGAGGATTTTTCAGTACAGACATTTCGTCCAGTGTTTTAGTTGCCAAAACAAGAGCTGGGAGGGGTCGAAAATGTAAAGATTACCAAAGCACACGAACGATGGTCAAAATCTAATGTTGTTACTCTGTTTCACGCGAAAACAAATGACGACGACTCGTGAGATATTTTGGTTTCCTGACACCTAACATCTCTCCAGTTACTTAGCTGAGTGAGGTAGAAGACTGGCTCGAAGGGTTGAATCCCTTACATCTAAAACACTGATTTTTCATCACTGTAACGCAGATGCTCTGCATTCATGGGCGTATTTAGGGGCGGTTTCGGGGTTCCAACCCCCCAAATAAGTTTCCGGAATTTTTTTTAGGCTTTTACATGCGAAATACCAAAAAACATAACTTTTGCGACAATCTTCAATGGAAACCCCCGAAATCTTAAAACCCCTCCGAAATATTTTCCTGGCTGCGCCCATGTCTGCATGGGATAGCCTAGGGCTAGGCGAGTATAATGCTGAATTACAGTTGTGAACGCGACCAGAAATGATGGTACGAACCGCAGTTTGTAAGCACGTGCTGTGTGACCATGCGTCCGACAACTCGCAGTTGCCACATATGAAAAATAGCAGAGTGTGAGCCGAGATGAGAGAACAGATCCGATAAGTCTTACATTACATTACAATCCATGATTTGGAGCTGCGGCCCATCTCGGTCTCGTCCTATAGCCTATAACTAGAAGAACGTTTTATGTTAGCCTTTGGTAAACAGTGAAGTATTATAACGTAATTTTGCAAATAAGATAAACGATTGCAATATCTGTTCAATATATTAAAATAGCTTTTAAAAGGCGGCGATTATTCATTTAAACAGAATAGAGTGTTGGTCGTTTTTATTTAGCAGATTTGAATCTCGGCATTATAAGGTACGCACACGGAAACCTTAAATGTATGTATGTATGTATGTATGTATGGGCACTTGTTATAGCGCCCCTTCAAGATTTCTACTCAGAGGCGCACCCGACTACAGCGCGGACACTGAATCGGAGTTTCACGCCGAAGCGCATGAGCAATTGCGAGTGAAGGGTCCCTACGCGGCGGCTTGAGATGGATTCGAACCCGCAACCCTCCGGCTGCAAGGCACCGAACATACCCCAACACCACCGCGCCCCACTCCGCATTCATTCAAGCGGGAAGAGGACGTGAAGGATATCACCCGATTAATTCTGTGAAAAATGAGAAGGGTTGAGGCCATAATGGTCACTATAGAAAAACGTGCAATTTATATTACATAACATTTAGAAAACCTGCACCGCGCACTTTCGTCCAGGATCGTTGGCCGCATTAAAGAAGGCTGTAATATCACTCTGTAGGTGTATGATGCTTATGTCTACCATACACTTTACATTATTTTGTTCAGACGCCATCTAGGGAGCTGTGCACGGATTAGCTGCCACGCTACTCGCCAGGAGGCGTTGCATTAGGATGATTGATAACGTCTATTGTTAGCCGCGAATCGATCCCAAAATACTGAGATTAATGAATAGGCCTATAGGTTCCTCAGTTTGTCTTTCATAGTAATAGTCAATCGTAGTAGTCGTCGTTGTCGTTGTGGGGACCGTCCATAAATGACGTCACGCACCTAGGGGGGAGGGGGTCGGAAATTTGTGACGATGTGTGACATGTGGAGAGGGGGTCAGCGAAGTGTGACGTCACATCAGGTCTGTGTAATTAAATTTAACAATTAACAACATTTTAAGTTTAAAATAACAGCACTAATTTTGAGTATTAAAATTTTCATAATTTTTTGATTATTTTAATGTATAGGGGAACCATTATTAATATTTTTCTAATTATTTAAATATTTTTCACCATCAGATTTTTAAATACTTATTACAATGACAATAAATTGGGATTTGAAACATGTTTTATTATCAAGTGAAAATTTGGTTTTAGGGGGGTCAGAGCTTTGTGACGTCATTTATCAGGGGTGTGACTTTTTGTGGACGAAGTGTGACAAGGGGAGGGGTGAAAAATCGGCCAAAATAGCGTGACGTCATTTATGGACGGCCCCTAGTCGTTATCTTCGTAGTCGTCGTAGTCGTAATCTTCGCAGTCGTCGTAGTCGTAATCGTCGAAGTCGTCGTAGTCATTGTCTTAATATCTGGCCATAAGTTTAGACAGAACAAACCATCCTCATAAAGTAGCCATATGCATGCATACATATGTATATATATATATATATATATATATATATATTATAATTATGTATGTGTGTGCGTGTGCGCGCGTGTGTATGGAATGTTGGTCTAGATTTCACTTGAACTGCCTGATCCGAACGAAGGCTGGTATTCGTCGCTTGCTGGTCGGTAGATCAGTATATATACTAAAGGCCAGATCCACCCCCAAAGCCCTGCGTCCGATGCTTATGTCCAGCCTATTATAATTATGTATGTGCGTATAGTGCAAGACTCACCGTACACAATAATAATAATAATAATAATAATAATAATAATAATAATAATAATAATAATAATAATAATAATAATAATAATAATAATAATAATAATAATAATAATAATAATAATAATAATATTAATAGGCCTAATATCTTTTGTTTAATGAAGCGCCTGACAAACGCACTGCGCTGTACATTTACATGTTATGACAATTAAGCAATTCACAAGAACACAAATGACAGAAGACATAAATCTTAACTACTAACAGAACAGACAGCCTGCAAAACACGGCGCTAATAGCAGCCTACAAAGCATGTCCGCCTACGGACTCGATCTCGGTACCTCTCGCTTTCTATGCCAGCAGTGGCGTAAATCATGGGGGGGACAGAGGGGGACAGTCCCTCCAAAGTTTTGACTTAAGCCCTGCTGTCCCCCCCCAAAAATCCGGCCCTCGTAGGTACTCTGTCCCCCCAAAGTTATTTATAGATTTTCGCCTCTGTATGCCAGTGTGTTATCCAATGCACTATCTGGCCCCTCATGCAGTCGCGCAGGCCTAGATGAAATGCGAAGTAAACAAACATTGTGTAACGTTCCTACGTCATTTCATAATTATGAGTCCGATACGCACAATTAGCGCTAGTAAACTGCATCGATCTGAGAAATTACTGAACAAATGATTTCCCGCAAGAGCTGCGCTAATTAGGCCTTACTCCTGATCAACCCAACTGGGTTTATAAGTCGCTAAGTCTTTTTTCTTTTGTCGTGGCTGCGCGCCTGAGTAGGTTTCTTCGAGGGGGCGCTATATAAATTCTCATAATGAATGAATGAGTGAATGAAATTCTGCATTTAGAGAAAACAAATTAACCGAAATGAGAAAGAAGGTGAACCACGGTCCAAAGTGGCCTGTGAACATGCACGTGCTTGAAACAGTTACGGCTTCAGATGAAAACAATAGGGTTATTTCTGTGCGAAGTAGGCCTATGTGGTTAATATCGTCACATTGAGGTGGGTCAGTACGATGACAATGATCAGCACATGCAAAGGGCTTCGTGTACAAACTGTACAAGCCATTGAATTTAACCAATTGAATCAATCGATTTTAACAATGACAAAGTGCATGGTAAAAATGTTTGAATTTGGCGTTTACCACAATTAGAGTAATATCTAGTGACACTAATGAGCTCTGGCTGAAACGAAGTCCAAGCAAGACGATTACACCAATCCTACAGCCAGGTCGTATGCAGTTCTATGGATATCCAGTGTACAACGCCAACGTTCATCATGTATGTGACCAAAAACGATTCTTCAGAAGTTCTACAGTCAATAGTTAGGAGCAAGAATTAACTTTGGCTGCGCTGCAAAGCTCATTCTGAATTGAATAGAGTTTCTTCTCAACATAGAAGATAACATGAGATAAGAAAAAACTTGAAGAGTTCAGACATTTTGGACCCAGCTGAGGCTAGTTTGAACGAAGTGTTTGTGTGTGATATTGGAAAGTGTAAATTAAAGAACAACATTTACAATTTCCACCAGACATAGAATAATCTGACTTTACAACTGACCAAGGTCAATGGAGAACGGACCGAGGCAACTGAGAACCAAGGACAAAGAAGAACCGACTAAGGACAATGGAGAACTGACCGAGGACAATGCAGAACTGATCGAGAAAAATAAAGAAATGACAAAGAAAAATAGAAAATGACCGAGAACAATGTAGAACTGACCGAAAAAAATTAATAACTGATCGAGGACGAGGGAGAACTCGCGTAGGTCAATAGAGAACTGATCGAGGACAATGGAGAACTGACCGAGGACAATGGAGAACTAATCGATGACAATTGAGAACTGGTCGAGGACAAGGGAGAACTATTTTCTACGAAACGCAGAGCATAGTCATCTAATTTTCAAACACCATGAAAAGACACCCGGAAAACCTTATCATAGAAAAACACCTCTATCACTTTTAGTTCCTCAGGTCCTCTAAGTGTAAATTATCCCCAAGGCCCCAGGTTGCGGAATACGTCGTCCGAATATAAGTTATGGCAATGGGGTAACTCAGCGGCATACCTTCCCTTGCCTTGGCCTATTTTGCATTTATTTACCGATCGTCCATAGTCTCTGTCTCACGTGTTTCATCTTGCCGTCTCTCATTTGTCTGTCTGACGAATTTCCTAAACCATTAGTCTTCGACATTCGTCAACACATAACGATTTTAAGGCAAAGAATTTACTTGAAATAGCCACCTGTTGATTCTCAGTGAAGTACGATATTATTAGCTCTCCCGCGTAGGGTATTGCGCGCCTGTTCGAGAAAATATATCTTCTGAGGAAAATCCTCTGTTGTATCACTAGGCTTTCCTGTCGCTGCCTTTGCTTTCCTTCCTACATTTCTCAATCCGTCCCTCTTTCACTGTCTGCCTGCTTCATGCTGTCTCTTCTTCTATTCTCCTCTTTCTGTCACCCTGACTCTGAGCCCTGCCTAACGCTCTGCCTAATAACCTCACCACCGGCGCCCTTGCCTCCATCCCTCCTAGCCTTCTTCTCAGCCTCTCTGCCTCTCCTTCCCACCCACCCACCCACCCTCCCTTCCTCCCTCCTTACCTCCTTCCTGTATTTCCTGTTCTTCTCCCTGTATTTCCATCCTGCTGACCCTTCCTCTCCTCACTTAGGGGTTATCCATTAATTATGTCAAAAATTTTAGGCAGTTTTTGACCCCCTCCCCCCCTTGTCAACAACTGTCAAACATTGAAGGACCCCCTAAAAATTATGTCAACAATCCCAGAACCCCCCCTCTACAAAAGAAACACAATGGCTAATACATGTACATGTAGAATCACTGTAAGATTTATTTTACACTGAAAAATTCAATCTCGAATTTCAAAATATATGAGTTTAGTTTATTACCAGCTTTTTATAGTATTAAAAATTAAGCACTTTATACATTTTTAGCATTACTTAATGTTTAAGCTACCATTTTAAGGGTCTGTGTTGATTCATTGTAAAAAAAAAATTTGTTGACGTCAACTTGTGCCGAACCCCCTCCCCCTTGTCAACAACTGTCAAACTTTTCCAAACCCCCTCCCCCTATTTTGTTGACATAATTAATGGACGACCCCTTATGTCTATCTCCTTCTCTCCATGCCTCTGCTTCCCTCCCTGTCTTTCTTTTCTTCTGCCTCCATCCGTATCTCTTCCTCCTTACCTTCATTGCTCCAGCATTCCATATCTGACTCTTTCTGCCTCACTTCAAACCCATGGCTGCCTTTCAAGGGGGATAGTATAAAGGATAACACTCTTGCCTGAAGTTTTCACGGACCCGGTTCGATTCCCGTAAGGCCCCCTGGATAGATCATGCCTTCATTCCCTAGGTGGCAGCAAAAGTACAGTGAGCTTGCGCCTTGCATGGCTGCAACTTCGTTGATTTGTCTTCTGTAATTTGTCTTCTTGTGAATTGCTTAATCATCATAACATGTACATGTACAGCGCAGTGCGTTTGTCAGGCGCTTCATTAAATAATTATAGTAGTAGTAGTAATAATAATAATAATAATAATAATAATAATAATAATAATAATAATAATAATAATAATAAAAATAATAATAATAATAATAATAATAATAATAATAATAATAATAATAATAATAATAATAATAATAATAATAAATTATTATTATTATTATTATTATTATTATTAAAGGATTGCTGTTCTTCTATTCGCCAAATAGCTAGCGGATAACAAAAGCGTCTTTGTGTCGTCTGCAATTAGTTAGTAAAAGCTGCACTCGGTTTGAATTGATAGTAAAAGCGTCATTTATTTAATTACTTCTGTGTTTCGTCTGCAACTACTTTGGTCGAATAGTGTTCCTGAGACCATTGTGAAGAAAAGTTAAAATGCAATTAGGTTGAATTTCTAATGACAATGCATTACACACAATTAGTTTGTTGTCGCGAATGTCTGCACGAGTTAATAGGCGAAACGGAACGTTCGCCCTATGCACGTCAGCTACAAGAAGAATAATAGATACATTGTAGGTGGAGGGCCAAAAAGTACTGCTCCTACAAAGCACGTCGCCTACGGGAAGAATTATAGATACGGTGTAGAGGAAGGGCCGAGACGTTCAGTTCTAACAAAGCAGACAGAGAAATTGCGAAGTGTTCGGCTCACGATCAGAATAAATGTACAATTCTCAGGATTTCGATGGATAGACAACACATTAGAGCAAAGAGCCTAGTATACTCGCAGTTGTTCTCAAAGAAGTGAAGCGGCAGAGGCAGCATATTGGCTGCGTGCTTTAGTAACTCTTAACGAAGGTACAAAGGAGCGATTCTGAAGAAACAACGCCAAACTATGTGCGCCCTAACTTGGAATTTCCAGGTCCGGCGAGTTGAGTTAACCGTAGACTGGAGCCTTTGCTGATGAAACCTTCACCTCTGCTTTGTAGCATTTCTTTAGGATACAGAGAGTTTGTATTAACCATAGATATTGGTCTTTAATTAGAAAGTGCTATTGCTTGTCATTTCAGGGCCGATGAGAGGGGTCAGGTGGGGTTGCTGCCCCGGGGCCCGGTTCTATGGCAGGGGCCCAGAAATGTCTAAAACTTTGTTCAAACTGAAGAAACCTGTAGGTTTTGGCCTAATGCAGTCTGCAGGTCCTATATAGGACGAATGCTTCATGATACATGATATCTACACAGGGCCACAGACGTATGTATGTGTTGTGTCTATGTAGGTCACCTGGTGGCAGGGGTGCAAAAAAACAAACTTTTTCAAAATGAACAGTTGTTTTTTGTTTTTTTTGTTTTATTTTGTTTTTTGTTTGTTTGTTTTTTGTTTGTGAGATTATCCTATTTCGGATCATAAAACTCATAAAAATGGTATAATACCGTTCGAATTAATCAGATGCATATAAATGCAATTAACTAGAACAGTAGAACAAGAGAATGTCATAAAACGAAGTTAACAGAGACCACAGCCTACAACAATTGCCAAGAGAGTTGAAGAGACGACATTTTTGGCATTTATAATTTTTAAATTTGTAAAAAACCAAAAAGCCAAAATTCGATTTTTTTTTAATAAAACCAAAAAACTAAAAACCAAAAACCCAAGCCTTTAACAGCCCTGCCTGGTGGGTCGGATGAATTGACTCACAGCAAACGAACACAGTTGTACACGAAGATACGTTCATTCGGATGCACGACAATATAATAATGAAATAATATCTGCATTTTTTCTCGCAGTCGGTCTCTTTCAATGTCTCTGCAGGCTCCAGTGTTCATGTTACTCGGCCTATTGTGAAAGTAGTTCTTCATGTTCCGAATACAGTTGCTAACCCATTGGTTTACTTTTAGAGAGAAAAACGATTTAAATGTAATATTCAAGTTTAATTGCTTCAATTTACTAACTAGGTAATGAAGCGCTATAGAGGAACCGATCTAATGAATTTCTTTACCAAAAGGCAAGACAATAACGAACGTGACGGTGGTAATGGGACTGAAGAGGTTAGCATTGCAGATAATTCTATTAGCAATGTTGTTAACGAAAACGATTTAATAGCTGTGAAACTTAACACAGTCTCATTTGCTCAGTGAGAGGATTTAGGAGTAAGCACAGTAACAGACGTTGGTCATCGCTCATGAGAATGATTTTGGACTAGCTGTTGGGTCAAAGTTAACTGACGCAGACAAATTTCGAATTTCTGAATGAATTCTGTACTCCAACAGAATCGTATGCGTGGCCTAGCAGTTCGCATTACGCACCCCCTCTGGTACCATCCTAGCAATGCCACTGAAGTCATAAAAGCTATCTGACTATTTCAATTATTTAAATCAAAACTGTTGTGGTCATATTATAGTAGAATAATTTGAATTTGAAAAACACTGCTTATCAGTATTTTTAGATTCATCAGCAGTCGGCCTAGAATTGATTATTGGTTTTCTGGAAGGCATAAAATCTGTCACTGGATGTAAATGTATGAATTGAAATTTGAGTTATTATCAAAACAAATAATATTTTAACTTACTGCTGAATGTAAGTTATCATAATATATAATTGATACCAAATTACAAATATTTGATATTATAATACTCCATTAAATTGATGATGAATTAGAAGATAAATAGAGAAATCTGGAGCTCAATAAAGGAAAGAAAGATGAATGAAAGTCAGGAACTCAGACGAGAGACAGACGCTCCTTCAAAGTCTTGCATTTTCAATTTCATCAAAAGCGAATGATGCAGCAAATCAAGCTGACGATATCATTGCTAGTAATAGTAGAAATGGAGTTGATGGTCATGGTACAGAGCGAGCTGTTGATGTACTCCATGTAGACAATGCAAAGCAGCAACTCATTCTCTTGAAATTGGATATCATAAAGCGATAACTGTCATTTACAACTCATTTATCACATTCACATAATCACATTTTCATACCTCTGTATATTTCTTTATAATTAGAGTCCGAGATGGGCCTTTTAAACCAGAAATTGATTTTCACATTAGCTTTTATTATCATTATTATTATCATTAGTATTATTGTTGTTATTAGTATTATTATTATTATTATTATTATTATTATTATTATTATTATTATTATTATTATTATTATTATTATTATTATTATTATTATTATTATTATTATTATTATTATTATTATTTTTGCACTTAGTATTATTCATTAAATGTAGTTTGATAGTCTTTTATAGGCTTACATCAAACTTGGACTTAATAATAAAATTTAAAAAACGAGGGCCCTAATGGACTCTGAGAAGTGTCTGCACCTGGGCCCGCTCTGGCTCTCGACGCCCATGGTCATTTTCTGTACATTAAACGTTAAGCATATTCAGAAAAAATTATTCGAAGGACAAAAGTCAACAAATAAAATGTCACACAAATAGAAGATTAGAAACGATCCCTAAACGTCATCTGCCGAACCAAATATTTTACACGGTTAGGAGATTAAAAACCGTTGTAATATCGCCAGTTTATTATAGGACCTAGAAACGCCAACACAAGTACACAACAGATATTTCAGAAGAATGAAACGTAGTAATGTCTCATGAAATCAGACAGTGATGTGTCCAGAATACTCGTGACTACGTAAACGCTTTGATACATATATAAATGCAAATGCATTTATGCATGTATTTATGTACGTTTAAATACATACATACATGCATACATACATGCAAACGTACCTACTTAAGCACATGCCTACTTGCTATATACATAGCCGCAAAACACACATAATATATACATACACAGAGACGTGTGTTACGGCTCTTTTCTGTTTGAGGTATTGTTGCACAAAGAAAGTATGCAGCATAATTGACCGTGTAGCTTTTGTTGCTTCGATGCCTAATGCACAAGGGCATCAGCTGACGGGGCAACACAACCAAGCCCTAATCAGCTTAATATCCAGAAGTCCAGGAGATCAGTCCAATATGACAAATTAGGGTATTAGGCAGACCGTGGAGGATTAACAATTAAGACACCTAAACCTTTACGCTCGAAATTTGCAAACTAAATGATTGTAAGCGTAATCGTATAATTCGAATGAAGCGCATCGTAAACAACATTAATTCTAGAGGTACTTTGCTAGCGCTTTGTACGTGACCCAAGAGAACGGATCGATGCTGAGTTACTTTAGTTAAAGTTACTTTAATTCATCTCCAGCATTTCATTGTAGTCGTCATGTTCGTCATATTTAGATTCATCATCAGGGTCATCAGCATCATCATCACTATCATCACCATCATCATCGTCGTCGTTATCATAATCCTCCTCCTCCTCTTCATTATCCACATCCTCTTCATCATCATCATCATCATCCTAATTTATTGGAATTGGCCTATTGAAAAGTTACTTTAATTCATTGCCAATGACCTCATTTATTGGTAGCTGCTTTGTTTCGTAGTCAGTTGACATTAATAACATCAATTGAAGCATTTGGCAGAGCAACTGAACATGCATATGACTCTCGGAACATTATGTTGCAATACACATTATCATCATAATCGTCGTCGTCGCTGTCGTCGTCGACATCATCGTCGTAGTCATCATAATCGTTGTCGTCGTCTTCGTCGTCGTTAACTCTGGCTTATTCTGACCTTCTTTGCATAATTCCGCCACTGCTGGTACTCTGACAGTTCCAGTCCTAAGACTGGATGAAGGAGGAGGGCTACGCTGATGATCATTGTTATCACACAGTGTCGTCAAACATGGACACTACGCTCTTTACATCCGACATCTCCATCATTTCAGTGTAGTCGTCATGTTCGTCATATTTAGATTCATCATCAGGGTTATCAGCATCATCATCATCACTATCATCACCACCATCATCATCGTCGTTATCATAATCCTCATTCTCCTCCTCCTCATTATCCTCCTCCTCATCATCATTATCCTAATTTATTTGAATTGACCTATTGAAAAATATCCGAAGGATGCCTCTGAGTGTAGGTGAACTCGCAAACGTTCTCGAACAAGCCCGCGAAGAGGAATGTTCGTATGCGTTCGGTTTCCGGGGTCTAGCTCAACAGCAACGAACAATACTTAACCGTCTTTATTGTCCTCAATAGTAACAGGTTCCTTCGCAGTCCTGCAGAACAGACAGTAAACACAATAGAAAATTTAACTCACTAAAATCAACTCAAAAACTGTATCTAAAATTCACCGTTAACCAAACCACTTTAGACTTCGCTGCCATAACTCAACGAACGTCTATTACTTCAGTATTCTCAACTAACATCTTAACTTTCTTATTCTTCTCTTCCAATCAATCGATTGATCCTTTAATTCTCATCTTCTTATATACCCACAATTGGTCCTCGTTTTCTAAGTGGTGATACAAATTTCACTGAATGGTCATCCTGAAAATGTCACCGCTCGGACAAGAGAGCCGTGCTTAACCGGTGTCAATTGACCCAAAAACAGTACCTCCAAATACAAGAAATAAATCAACAGTCACCGAAAACCATTTGGCGTGCAATTCGGTGTTACCTCCAAACCCTGTCTCTGTGTCTGTCTAGAAACGTTACCGATGTCGTTTTCATAACGTCATCAAGTAATTTATTCCAGCACCGGCTTCCATTCGTCATCGGTTTTAACAGCTATTTAAGCAAGAGAACCAGCTCCGAATATAAAAACACCAATGGCAAATTTTCGCCACATTATTGATATAAATTGATTTAATGCGAAGCTATTATTATATCCGGAGTCAATTCAATCAGAAAAAAATGAAAAACGCAATTTGTCTTCTCGAGTCTTCCGTACCATAGATAATGACTGCAATTAATGTCGATAGGATCAGCCTAGCTCTCGTTTGATGAAGTAGGCCGTCAGGCTAGCTTAGCAGCTATAATATGCCGAGTTACTGCATTCTTTAACTCGCAGGTGATAGCAAACTGTTCGTTGAATCTCCAGACACATTCGAAGATGAGCCATCCATTCACACTCGAATACATGAAGGAAGGCGAAATGTCGCCAACAACGGTGGATGCAGGTTGTACAGAACTGCAAGAAATTCAACAGGAGTCAAAGGCGGACACATGTCAGATCAAGTCGAGACCAAGCACGAGAATGTGCGAGAATAAGTCGGTCACCGATGGATGCGAGACCAATTCAGCTGGAGAACCTGATGTCTCTCTGGAAGAGATGAAAGAGAAGATGAATATTACCATCCCGGATGATGAAAGAATAGGTTTCCTCTGGATCATGCGAATGGCCATGAGACGTCGGATGGAAATGTTTGCACAAGAAGTATCCATCGTCGGTTTGTCTTACTTGGTCAAACCATCATCCTATAAAATCGGATCCATTATCCGGAAGGTTGTATGGACCATGCTTCTCCTATTTTCAACAGGTTTCATGGTTTTCCAGATTTACGATCGAATATCTTACTATTTGACATATCCAACAATCGTCAACTATCAAGTAGCTTACAACAGATCTCTCCGCTTTCCTACGGTAACCATCTGCCCCGAGTTTCTTGTCAGCAAAAAAGCTCTCCTCTCTCTTGGTAAATATATCAATTTCACTTTAGTTTCGTCAAAAATTTAGTATGAAATCAATTTAATTGTTCAATAACTTTGGCTTATTTGAGCGTATGTCTGCTAATCGTATTCGCGCATTGTTCTTCTTTATCCTTCTTCTTCTTAATTCTTCTTTCCTCACTAACACCGCAACTTATACTTATATTCATCGCCATATTTAACGGCCTTCATTGACCTTATTTTTTATCTACGCCCTGATCACAGGACGACTGACCAGTCTTGGCCACCACCACAGGTCTGCCGGAATCCACAGGCATTTGCCTACACTGTCGTACGTTAGAAAAGTTCACTTTATGCGGACGGTTTGGCCAGTAAACACGGCCTTCGTGACAATAGAATAATCGATGTTCAATGTCTCATAAACCACCATTTTCTGTCTGTGCTTCATCGACCCCCTTGCTGTGGAATGGAACGTTGCTATGGACCGGCTTTCCTACACGCAAGATCAGGATAGCTCCTATGGTACTCAACAAACTATCTAGTTACTTCTGCTGGAGGGTTTTCTTCCGGACTCTGTTCAGAGTCCTATAATACTTCTCGGTGGCACATTACGGGCCTCAAGTAAAAAGTTAGGTGTATCTCGTCCTAGTGCTGTTTCTTATTTCTTGCGCCTCTTGTCTTTAAAGTGCGTCCATGCTTTTGCTACTCAATCAGTGCTCTACTGTTAATCTGTTGAGTGCGTTTCACCACTTCGGCTTGGAGTTGGCACTTCGGGTGTATGCGTGGCTACGCTACATGCAAACCGACGGTTTCTTATTGGCCTACCACAAGACTCAGCCTTGCGAAGCTCGAACCTATGACAGTCGAACAGTCGCTAGGTTTTGCAGGAAGCGGTGGCGAACATGATCCCTGATTTATATACAATACAATACAACTGCATTTGATATCGCCTGCCTCCTGCGTGCACTCCTTTCAGTTGGTGAGACCCTCACGTCGGCACTTTAAGCCAGATGTTGCGAACTCGCAGTTGGAAAATCACGTCTGGCATCTGTGATTGATCAGACGTAATGCATTTATCCTCCGCTGCTTTCTGACTTTGCATTAATCACCTCTGCCATCTTATCCTGTGTAAGGTTCTTACAGACGACCTGCAGGTGCAGCGGCTGAACTAACAGGCTGACCAGAAAAAGGCAATCAAGTACACATGAATGCCTGGCGGCCTCTGCCTTGGCGACACTAGATCGGATCAATCATCAGCGATTGGAGTTAATGGCCGGCCTGAGTTGCAGCCTGACCACGGTTTCAGAAGACTCAAGGCAAACTTCCTTCCTGTTCAAAAGTCTTGCCACGACAATCCAATATTTGCATGCAAATGATTTCCTGTGTAATTTTGAGGAGCCAAAAATATGCGAAGAAAACAGCCATCGCAGAAATGCATTCGAACTTGCCTACAGTTTCTTCACACCCTCTGGTGCCAGCGGACAAGAGAACACCGTGTGACCCAGACAGTTCAGAGCGCTTCATCGCGTTGCAGGTTTCGAAAGAAGAAGTCTCAAAAGCAATATCCTCTTTCCCAGGGGGTTCTGCCGGCGATCCTGATGGCATCATCCCACAGCACCTAAAGGATCTCATGGCCTTCGGAGTGGACGAAAACATCGGGCAACATCTATCCGACCTTGCCAATCTCCTTTTAAATGGAGGTTTACCTGAAGAGGTGAATGAGGTCATCTATGGGGCGAAGCTTTTAGCCCTAAGCAAGAAGGATGGAGGTATAAGACCAATCGCGGTGGGCTACACGTGTCGCCGCCTCGCTGCGAAGTGTGTTAATTCGTACGCGGTGACAAGGCTATCTCAACTGCTCGGAGTGCTCGCCCCTATTCAGCTTGGGGTAGGCATTCCAGGAGGTGCTGAGGCAGCTGTTCATGCGACACGTCGTTGGGTAACAACAATGCCTCAAGAAAGCGTCTTGGTGAAGCTTGATTTCACAAACGCTTTTAACACTCTGCGCAGAGATTCGCTTCTAGAGGCAGTGGCTAGAGACATTCCAGAGCTCTACCGATTTGCTCACACTGCCTATTCAAATCGTCCATTGTTGCGCTATAGCTCAAACAGCATACGATATGAAGAAGGGACACAGCAAGGCGGTCCTTTGGGCCCTCTGGAGTTCTGCCTTGTAGTACTGCCGATTCTGATAAA
Source organism: Aporrectodea caliginosa (assembly GCA_020284085.1). Classification (NCBI taxonomy): domain Eukaryota; kingdom Metazoa; phylum Annelida; class Clitellata; order Crassiclitellata; family Lumbricidae; genus Aporrectodea; species Aporrectodea caliginosa. Next base: position 318,215 of record JACEVL010000123.1, on the reverse strand, counting down.
GCTGAGATCGGATCTTCGCATTGGATTCTTAGATGACCTGACATTGGGTGGTAGTAAGGAGACAGTGGCCGCCGATGTCCATCTGATTGCGCAGGAAGCAAAGAACCAGGGTTTGCTATTAAACCGCAGCAAATGCGAAATCGCCTGCCACCACACCCAGATGCCGATCGATGGCCCGGCTTTTCAAGATTTGACGAACGTGGCCTTAGAGGCGATGACCTTGTTGGGTGCATCTCTGCTACAGTGTCCAGCTGTGGATATGGTCGTGGAATCGAAAGCAAATGATCTTCACAGAGCAAAACAAAGATTAACCATACTTTACATACATGACGCTCTTGTTCTGCTTAGAAACAGTTCGAGTGTTCCGAAGCTATTGTACAGTATGCGAACAGCCGTCTGTGCTGATTGCCCAAGCTTGACTCGGTTCGACCTTCTGCTGAGAGAAGGGCTATCAGCCATATTGAATGTGGACCTTGATGATGACCGTTGGCTCCAGGCTTCTCGGCCGGTGAGGGATGGTGGTCTGGGAGTTCGTTGTGCTTCTACGCTGGCACTTTCCGCCTTTCTGGCTTCTGCTGCTAGCACAAGCGAACTGCAGGCATGCATCTTACCCACAGAGTCGGCTGAGATACCCTACGAACTTGCAAATTCAGCACTCACTGCTTGGATGACCCTGACAGGTGCAGAACCACCAACAGGAGCAGTAACTCATCGTCAAAAAGAATGGGACCTCCGATGTACAGACAAGGCATGTACAGGCCTGCTCGAGTCCACTAGCTGTCCACGCGATCGTGCTCGCCTGCTAGCTTCACGAGCACCTCATTCTGGAGACTGGATGCTAGCTCCCCTGTAACTGCTTTGGGCCTGCGCCTCTCAGACGAGGAAGTACAAATCGCAGTCGGAGTGAGGCTGGGAACAACACTCTATGAACCACATCTGTGCCTGCGCCTCTCAGACAAAAAGTCGACGCAAGAGGACTCCATGGGCTGGTATGCAGAGGAGGCGGCGGAAAACATCAACGACACAGTATGTTAAACGACGTCATCTGGAGAGCACTTGGCAGAGCAAAAATCCCCCCACAGAAAGAACCTCTCGGCCTGTCGAGAGAAGATGGAAAGCGACCAGACGGTGTCACGCTGATCCCTTGGTCACGTGGACGATGTCTTGCATGGGATGTGACAGTGCCCGACACCTACGCCACGTCTCATCTTGGCCATACATCTACTGGAGCTGGGAAAGCCGCCGAACGCGCAGTTGTCTCCAAGAGGGTCAAATATTCCACCATCACTACCACTCACGTTTTTGTAGCGGTCGCCTTAGAAACTGGCGGCGCTTGGAGCAGAGAGGGACTGCAGTTCGTTTCTGAGTTGGGAAGACGGACATGTGACGCAACCCATGATCCAAAAGAGACATCATACCTATTTCAGCGGATCCAGGGATCCTGTATACCTCGGGGCATAAAATTTATAATAATAATAATAATAATAATAATAATAATAATAATAATAATAATAATAATAATAATAATAATAATAATAATAATAATAACGCTATAACGCAATCGCGTTCCGAGGCACTTTCGCCAACCAGGACACCGACGAGTAGGGTCATCTCGAGACAAATTACAACAGCTAGTAATATCTAAGTCCCTGAGGGATCCTGTATACCCGAGGGCAAAATAATAATAAAAAAAAAAAAAAAAAATAATAATAATAATAATAATAATAATAATAATAATAATAATAATAATAATAATAATAATAATAGTATTAACAGACCCAAAAATTAAAATTAAAATTACGCCAGATTTATGTTTTCTTTGCATGTTGCAAAATCTGCAGAACTTAGACTTATTCTAATATTATAATTTTTCATTTATGGCATTCTTTTTCATGCTGTCTCCATAACTGTGTTATGATTTTGCAGTTATTGTTCAGTTTCAAGTTTCATTAATATGTTTCAGGTCCGCAAGCTCGTGACTTCGCTGCAACCCGTTCCCCGCCTTTTCCGTTCATAGTAATGGGTGAAAGTGGAACGCTTAACCTTTCGTATTTGAATTTCGACTGGGAGGCATTTTACAATTATGTGTACATTAAGATGGAAGACATGATGCTCGAGGTAAGATCATAGATGACATTGTCTCAAATTGCACACCACAAACCGCATTGCATCACATTATGTTAGTCGGTGTGAAGTAAGAAACCATTGCATTTATACATCATATTGCATTAATGAAGTCATGATAGTTGACTTAGCTTTTGTGCTGTGGATCACTTACAATTATATGCCAAATTCCAATGCTTTTTCTCATACATTCAGCAACAAGAAGCCATTGTTCCGATTTCAGTATGATGCATCAATACTGTAACGATCCAAGATGAGTTGTTTGCCGCCACTCATTTCAGACACAAAGCGTCAGAATTCATTATCCACGTAAACATGGAACAAAACAACGCATAGCCTACGTCTTGGAATAACGGACTGACAATAACACAACAGAATCTCTTTTAAGTAACCTCATTTTTACTTTCACGAATATCTGCATCGAGCACGAAACCGAGTTGTTTATATATCAGGAACGCCTCTGAGTAAACATCTTGAATGGGCGCTATATAAATATTCAATTAAATTACATCACATTACATATAAAATTACGAGGGTTGTTTGGCTGCCTAATTATGACAAAGAATTCTCATATCTTTATAAACAAGAAAAGACTTCACGAAACTTGACTGCAATGTTTAAGCCATGATATTAGGATATTACGTCGCATCGTATCACGCTGCAGCAGGTGAGATAACTTTATGCAGCACAATACAATAATATTGTATTTTGATATGGCCCTTCTTCGAAAGTTCAGAAGTGCACACGCGATTATACGACGGAACATCAATGGCCCTGAGCAATAATTAATGTCAGTGAAGGCCTTGGTCAAGGTCGTTACACGGTGAACTCCTGAGTGGAGGTTCGAACCTCATACTCCGTACCCGTACTTTACCCATGTCAAAAAGACTCTACGCACTAAGCAGAAGGCAGAGCGGGGAAAGCAAGTTCGACGCGTACAAGCCGTACATGTCATATGAAAGTTTCAGAATTGGGCTTTTTGTATAAATTTTATTCTAGCAATTCAAATTCATGTTAATTTTTAAAGCAGATAACAATATTTCAGTGTTCGTTCGGGAATCTGCCTTGCCATTCAAACGATGCCTTTAAGAAGATTAAAACTGATCAGGGATTTTGTATATCATTCAATCCAGGTAATCATCTCTAATCAATTCCAAACACAACCCTCCTTAGCAGCATTAGACGAATTTTAGCGATATTTCTGTGTCATCAAAGTTGAACTTAAAATAAAGTTGACCTGTAGGAATATTGAACTAGACGCAATGCTGTAGATGTAGGTCTACACACTAGAGCCAGTTTTAGAGTTGGTTGATGATTATTCGCTTATAATTCGTTTCAAAGTCCAGCTGCATGAGTTCTACGACCTCTGTGACTGATGCTGTTGCGTGCAGTTCCTTATTTTATTATCTCATGATTTTTCTTTCAACCTGACAGTTTCAGTCTTAATCGCAATCTCCTATAGCATCTATATATATGGATCCAACTTAAGTTGTAGTCCTCAATCCTCATTGATGCATTTAGGTAAACTATTAGATGTCTTCAAAACCAGAATGCTTTCTTTAACGACAACTTTTCACACATAACTGCTGCGCAGATGATCAGCATTTGGTTTTGAAAGTTTTCGCAATTAATATTAATTATTTTCTATTCTGCTCATTACAGTTGTTCTTAACGGCACTGTGTTTCACATTCGTAATCGTAATCGTAAACTCGAGATTTCTATAGCGCCCACAAAAGCGAAGTCGTGGGTACCAGTTTATTCACAGGCGCTTAGTCAAAACAGAATCGATAGGCAGAAGGTCAAGATCCGGAGAGTCAGGCAGGCAGACAGTCAGACGGCTATGGTGGATTATGTTTAGATTTGAAATGGCGAGGAAGGTGAGGGGAAGAGACGGAATCGGGATAGGATTTGTGATAAAGCAGTGTTTTCAGTTTTGAGTATAGAAGACCGGTGGAGAGTTAGCAAGAGGTGAGGTTTTGCTGAGTTCACGGGATGGATCGGATATTTGTCGTAGCACTGGTGGGACTTTGTTCCAGAGAGGCGATGCAGCTATGGCTATGGAGCGATTTGCAAATTTAAGTGACGAGGTGACGGAAGGGCGGAGCATTGTTACGGTGGAAGAGGAACGGGTTGAACGAAGAGGTTGGACCGTGAACAACTGACAGAGATAGGAGGGCTGGGAGGATTGAAGTGTGTTGTAGATGAATGATATGACTTTATTTTCTATTCTTTCAAGAATTTTGATCAAGTGGAGTGATTTCAGGACAGGAGTGATGTGGTGGTGTTTTGGGAGTTATGGTGACAGCACAGGCGAGAGCATTCTGAATAGCTTTTAGGCGGTTTATTTGGGTGATGTCTATGTTTTGGAAAAGAGCATTGCAGTAATCTAATTTGGCGTGAACTATAGATGTAACGACTGTAGATGCAGTTTTGAAGGCGAACATAGGGCGAATTCTGCGAAGGGCACGGATATGCATGAAGCGAGAGCTGGAAAGATGGGTGAAGTGAACGGAAATGCTATTATAAGCTTTGGTTAAAAATTACACCTAGGTTGCTAACAGGAGAATTTGCGGTGAATGTACGGGTGGATGGCACTGAATGCAGAGTAAAGGCTGAGGGACATATTATAGGATCTGGAAATAATGATTGCATAGTTGATTATATTAATGATTAAATAGCTTATGTAAGATTTCAAATGAGTTCTATAGTTTAAGACAATTACAAAACTTAAGCATGTTTCTGGTTAATTTAAGTTACAGCGAATTACGTAACGACTAATCCTGGAGCCAACAATGGACTTCGTCTCGTATTGTGGATCAATCAATCTGATTGTTTCCTTGGTGTGTCTCCAGCTGTTGGATTCAGGGCAAGCCTTCCGTTGCTTTTTTAAAGATATGATTTAAAACAACGACTTTTTATACTTTGTGAAGTAATTTAAAATGTAGTCTCTAGCGCTCCAGCTATAGGTTAGAGGCTAAAGTTTCAAATTTTAACTCAACCACAGAAGGCATTACAGTGTAAAATGTCTTGCACCAATTAATGATTCTTGCGAAATACAAATTATTCTTGGAAAATTTACCGAACGTCTCATTGTCTTTGCTCTAAATTGACCAAGTATACTTCTCTTATACCTTGAAATCGCCTGCTGCTGTCGGTCTTCGCCAAAGCTCCGTCTACTAAACTTACATTTAACCTGTTCTTAGTATTAGGTCATAAGTATTAAGCTGTTTCCTGCTTTTCCAACTATATTGGTACAAGTTCTTTCCGATGACGGATCGTAATATCATCCCAGATCTCAATCCTGTTATCCTTTGACCTTACATTGTAGTAATGTGCAAACGGCGCCTAAGTTCGTTTCTTTGAGTTATCTAACTGGTCGGTTGTAGTTGTTTCTGTAACCTTTACAAAAAGTTTACATTCGCCACTTGTCATTATAAACCAATTCCAGGAAAAATGTGATCGTAGTCGTTGCAAACAAACCACCATAGATGGATTCACTGCAGCTGCTGTCGAATGAGTTAACTGTCTTTAAATCCACAAACAGAAAATCTCTTCGCTTAGTCTTTAGTCCACTTTCAAATTATTTAATGGTTTGTTGTGATTCTCGATTCCTGCATGGTCCTCTTTGGACGGAGGTTTGCTATATTCGAGAAATTCACGCCATTTGACACATTTACCATTGAGAAGATGAGTTTTTCATCGATGAACAGCTGAGCCTGAGACTGACTTGTTTGCCTTCAGAAACCTGAAAACTTGGATTCGTTAAAGCCAGCACGAACACCAGTGTGACTAGTCTGAGGAGTAGCATGATAGGCCAAAGGTTATCTGATCATTCACGCAGTGGTTCTGCGAACAGCAGAGTCAGTCCTGCGCAGACCCACCGGTTCAAGACATGTCCAGACGATGCATCATCAACCGTCATGAACTCCTAAACCGTGAGGCAACCGTAATTCCTATGCAGCGAACCACATATCCTGTTGTTATTCCTCTACATCAATGGAACGTAGTCAAGGAACTCTGCGTTTGGTATCAACTGTACAAAGGAATCTGTTGATTGGACTCGAGAGCTCACCACCTGCGATTATTCCACTCATCTGAGTATATCCTTGTAACAGATGATTTCTATGTTCGTAATAGCATTTAATCCGTTCTGGCAAGAATTGAGTGCTCTTCTGATTAATTGTCTGAAAACGTCGCTATATAAATTTCTTAAATAATTAATGAAATAATTAATTTAATTTAGAATTACCTCCAGTATTCATAAACTGTTTCAAAAATAAAATTAATTCTACGCATAATTGTCTTCTACAGGTTGCTTTGCATGACCCACGCGACCAGCCTATTATGCTGGATGTAGGATTCAGAGTCGGAACTGGCATTTCTACATCAGTTTCATTTTCACTCAGAAACGTAAGTGAACGTCATGCACCCGTTACATTGACATACTTATAACAGGCCTATTGACGTGTAATTTGTAGACTTTATTATTAATATTTATGATGATGGGATAGAATATGTTTCCTTAGCTGTAATTGAATATCTAGGAAATTCTTAATTAGGTTGCTCTTCACACAAATCTGTGTTCGTTATTAAGCGGCAAATAAGGATTTGCTTAAAGGATGATATCGGATGCATTATTCCGATTCAAATAATTATTATTTAGTTAACTTTCATTTCTATTTGGAAAGCTGATATAAAATTTCTTTTCATTTGTCCATAGCTGTCGATGTTGCCGTCGCCCTATGGTGATTGTCGTCAGAGCGATAACTATACGTTCATGAAATGCTCCCAGCAATGTTTGGGGAATGTTATGGTGTCCAAATGCAAATGTCGACCTCTTCAGTTCGATGGTATGAATTTATAAAGTAATCTAATAGATTAAATTGAATGTTTATCTAATATAACATGTAATATATATAATATATTATAAACATTTGCGAAGAGCTTCTCACAGCAGAGCTATTCAGAAGCACTCTCAGCGTGACAGGCCTGTGGCCAGGCTGTGGGGGAAAACTCAGAAAAGAGATGCAAGGGAAGCCCCTCCAGAATACTACGAATTTCAGAGGGAAGGTCATTCGATAGTGAGGGAACCAAAACAGAGAAAGCCAGGTGCTGGGTTAATGAGATTAGCGACCGATGTATGAAGAGATCAGCAGAACGAAGAGGGCGGTAAGAATACACAGGGCTTACAGATCAAGATCATCAAGTCACATAGGTATTGAGGCGCTAAACCCTGCTGGAACTTAGTAACTAAGAGCAGTGTCAGTGGCGCAACGAAGGGAAAGGGGAAACGCCCCCGAGCGCAGCACAAGGTGGGGGGCGCAAAATAAGCTTTCAATGGTACACAGTACAATGACAAGAACGATTAAAAGTCAACAAGAAAATCAAAAAGAGGCGCAGTCATCAACTCTTGCCCTTCGGCGCTGAAACCCTTCGTTACGCCACTGAGCAGTGTACTATGTAGGCTATGTATCCGTGTATGCATTTCTCTATAAATATGACAGAGCTGTAAATGATAATGAACGGTTAATTCTTTCCTACCTCCGTGATCTTTTCATACGGCCTATCTCAGCTACTTCGGGACGTCCTCTCCGCTCTTTAGACCATCATGACCTTCTATAGTTCCTCGGTCTCGGACTGCCAAAGCACAGCATCGTGCCTTTGCCTCTGTTGGCCCTTTGCTGTAGAATGACCTGCCTGCTAAAACTCGTGCTGTGATGTTATCTGCGGGCACTGCTGTTTCTGCTCGTTCTCTTAAGACTTTTCTTTTTTCGAGGGCCCTTCGCACTGGAAGCGCCTCTGATTAGGTTGTACTGTGAGAGGCGCTTTATAAGTCCGTAAATAGAACAGAATACTGTGTGTGCATGTCTCTATAAATATGACAGAGCTGAAAATGATAACGAAAGGTTCATTCATTTTGTAAGCGTGTAGAAACTTTTATTTATAAAACGTGTCTATCATTTCATCCCGAAAACATGACATAGATCTAACTTTTCTTAACAGAGAGAAGATGATTAGTATAGTACTTGCGAACGCCTTCACCCGAAGCTGACATGGTGGCCCAGCAATCAATCCAAGACGCTCTTCTCCTTGAACCTCTCTTGGTCTATGCCTATTTCTGTTGGTTTATATCTCGGGTTTCTCTCGTTGCGCCCATGCGGCGACCGTACAATCGAACCTTGCTCTCTGGTCTGGACTTCTAAAGCGGTCAATGCTCATGCTTTCCATCGACATACGGGCTCCACAGAAGTCAACTTTTGATATTGTAACTTAATTTGTATATTTTAGTCCTGCGCATTCTGATAACGGCGCTCTATTAGCCATGGACTGTATCAGACTATATAACTTATAGTTCTGGACGTTAAAGCCACATCAATTTCTGTATTTGACTTTAAGATTGAAACAACTCGTGGGGCGCGGTGGTGTAGAGGTATGTTCGGTGCCTTGCAACCGGAGGGTTGCGGGTTCGAATCCACCTCAAGGGGTATATTTGGTGCCTTGCAGCCGAAGGGTTGCGGGTTCGAATCTACCTCAAGCTGCCGCGTAGGGACCCTGGGCAAGTCCTTCACTCGCAATTGCTCATGCGCTTCGGCGTGAAACTCCGATTCAGTGTCCGCGCTGTAGTCGGGAGCGCCTCTGAGTAGAAATCTTGAAGGGGCGCTATATAAATATCTGAAATGAATGAAATGAACTCACAATGCAGCTAATGACTTTATAAACAGTTGGAAACTATTAAGGTTCTTTACCTGCAATAGCAGAAGCATCAATAATCTAAAATTATTTAAGAAAGTGTATGCGAATCTTGTACGCTTAGTTTCAGGACCAGTATGTTCTCTTGACCAGTACTTTAACTGTCTTGCAAGAGCCGGAAAATTGTGGATTAATTCCGGCGCGTACCGCAAGTGTGATTGTCCTCTTCAGTGCTACCAACCCACATATCCGTATTCAATTTCGTCAAGTCCTCTGTCACAGCATTTCCTCAATTACATGTCGCAAAAGTCGCAGTTCAAGGGAAGGAATCTGTCGATGTCGAAGCTGAACAAGGAACTCGTTTACCTGGATATCTTCTTCTCTCAGCTGAGATACGTCGACATACAAACGACTCCAGCCTACGATTTCCTCACACTGGTTTGCGATTTTAGCGGTGCCATGGGACTGATTCTTGGAGGCACCTTACTCACTATTGTCGAATTTCTCCAGTTCTTTGTCCAATTATTCAATGAACTTGTTATTTCTGCAAAGTTCGCTAAAATGCAGCGCCGATGTAAAGTCGATGTACCAGGCACAATGGCACTTTGATCGATGTGTGACGATATCCATGTGTTCAGTGCGACCACTCTTCATTTTCTGAAATCCCAAGATCTTGCAAGATAAATCCAAAGATTTGCCAAAAGTGTGCAAAAAATCCCAAGCCACTGAAAAAGGTTGTGATGAAATACGAAATTCATTTTAACAATCGCAATTATTAAAAAAATGCCGAGCGAAGAACTGGCAAAGAAAAAACCAGAGCATAACATTGAATTAAGAAATTTGGCCTACAATGTTTACAAGTTGCAATAATAATAATAAATGTCGCGATCTTTCCCACTGAGCGACTTTTTCTAACCTAATTCGCTGCCACTGTTGGAAAGTACGGTAAAAAAAACTAGTCTGCAGGCCCTAGAAAAAATCCCAAGATTTCTATGCAAAATCCGCAGGTCCCAAAATCCCAAGATCTTGGGAAAAATCCCAAGGAGTGGTCGCACTGCTTGTGTTGCACACTTCAATTAATCAAAGACGAATAGTTGTGTAGTTTAGTTATGCTACACAAAGTATTAGACCAAACAAATTCATAAGAGGAAGGTTAGCATCGGTCACAGGAAAACTTAATAATTGAACGATTAGATGCCATGGTTTAGGTAGGACAAGATCTATTAGAACTTACAGTTAACGTTTAAGCATTTTCATTCCACAGTTGTATGATTGTGAAATGACAGACACTTTTGTCGTTTTGATTCTTACTTATTAAATATTTCAAACCAGAGAAACTGACTGATGTTCTTTGCAAAGCCATTATACCTATTGCTATGTTGATAATGGGGCATTTCCTTCAAACTAACGGGCGTAAGATCTAGCGCTAAGTATCCAGTTGGCTCAAGCTACTTGTCAGGTCCCCTAAAGCTAGTTGTTGGCGCTCTATAAAGTCATTCTGTCGTTCTGCCACTGTCTCAATACTTGCTCTCAAGTCCGTCTGACTTCCGGTACATAAATTCTAACCTTTCCCTTACCTCAGCTTGGCTGTCTGACATGAAGTCTAACCTTAGCTTGACTAGTTCTCAGTTCAGCCTGTCCTTCTATGAACGTGCTCAAACGATCTCAGTTTATGTCCAGGGCAGAGTTAGGCCTATTCGACGGGTGAGGTTGGCCTATCCACTACTTCCGTTACTACTTGTTCTTCTAGCCTAATCAATGGTTCCAACATTATTCTAATGAAGAGCAGCAAGGTTTTATACTATTTTTATTTTGTTTAAATAATTAACTATGTCGAAAATACTCGGGTTGTTTCCTTGTCTCTGCCAAGTCATTTAAAGTTAGTTTTTAGCGTAAATAATGTTCAACTATTTAACTATAGGCCTTTGTCGAAAGGCTTAAATACTTGGGTTGTTTCCTTGTCTCTGCCAAGTCATTTAAAGTTTGCGCTAACCTTAAATGACTTCGCAGAGACAAGGAAACAGCCCCAGTATTATTTTAAGCTTTTCAACATATTTTGGACATCATTTACGCTGAAATGAAATGAGAGTCAAGTTGTTAAAATCTTTCAACTCTTTGTATAGTAACGTTGCAAATTCACTGAGCCAGAAGTTGAATCTTATAGCTTCACGTGGTTACATGTAACACAGCCAGGCCCAATGTGCGGTGCTTTGCGCTTGCGTGCTGGCAGCCAGCGGCAGGTTACCAAACGATGAGTAATTGTAATAATATTATTGTAATTGAACATTTGTATAGCGCCACTCAGTGACTCAGAGGCGCTCCCGACCCAGGGCTCTAACAAATAAGATAGTCTTCAGGTGATTCCGAAACAGAGAAAGAGAAAGGCTGAGGAGCTCGAGGCGCGATTCATGCGGAAGATGGTTTCATGCAACTCAAGACTTGGTGGAGCAGTGACCTTGCCATCCTGTCCAAGGGCGCAACCACGGTCCAGAAGTTGGGGGGACCTACTAGAATGTCTGAGTGGGGGGATTTGCGAGCGCCGAAGGCGCGAAGCTGCGATTGCCGAAGGCAAGAAGCCCCTAACGACTACGGGTATGGGGAGCGTCGTAAGCTCCCCTATCGGGGTCTGGGGCGGAGCCCCAGAAGCCGACGCAATTTTGAGCATATGATGCCAAATGGAGTACATTTTGGGCTTTAATTTACCTCAAATTTTTTTCATCGATGATTTCGATATAAAAGTACCTAAACCATCTAGATTTGTGAAAAATGTGACTTTATTATTATGAATAAACTGCATGGACGTGACAACGGTTTAAGAGAATTGAACGGAAAAGAGTGGAATAAGCTCTAGAACAGTGTTTGTCAAAACTAGGAAAATCGGAAGGGAGGAAGCCTGAACGGGTCAATTTCCTCAGAATACCGTTAAGGCGTTTATGTTCCCTTTCAGTGGCAAATCCCACCAAACAGAGGAGGCATAGGCCTAAAGTAGCCGTGCGAGGGTAGTAGCTCTAACAACGTCAAAGAGACGTTGACCGTGGGCGACCAAAACACGTAGCGCGAACATGGATTTTCGGGCTTTGCAGCATATTTTGTCGATGTGTGCCCCAAAGCCAATCCCATCAGAGATGGTGACACCCAAAATAACCATCTCCTGGAACCGCTCGATGCCAGGGATGAGAGGAGGGAGGGCAATCGGTTTGGACCTCGGTCGTTCGACGGTTCGACAACCATTTCTCTGGTCTTAGCATGGTTTAATTTAAGATTGCTAATGGATGCCCAGTTAGAGATATGGTCAAGTTCAGAAAGAGTGCTGTCAATGCAGGAAGCAGGGACCAGCAAGTAGCTATCGTCAGCATATTTAGTGCGCCGGTTTTCACTGTATTTAGGTTTAAGGCTAGAAATTGCTATGACAAAATCAGTAGGTTCAAGGCCACAGCCACAAATCCTATCCCGATTCCTTCTCCTCCCTTCACCTCCCTCGCCATTTCAACTCTAAGCATCATCCACCTTAGCCGTCTGACTGTCTGCCTGCCTGACTCTATGGATTTTGACCCCCTGTCTATCGATTCTGTTTTGGTTAAGCGCCTGTGAATAAGCTGGTTCCCGCGACTTCGCTTTTGTGGGCGCTGTAGAAATATCGAGTTTACGATTACGATTACTATTACGATTACTTGTACTATACGGACTATAGTGTTTATAGGGGAGCGTCGTAAGTTCTCCAATCGGGGTCTGGGGCGGAGCCCCAGAAGCTGACGCAATTTTGAGCATTTTATACCAAATGGAGTGCATTTTGGGCTCTTGTTTACCTCACAATTTCACAAAGTTGGGGGGACGGTCTCAAGCTGTTCGAAAGTTGGGAAGGGGGACGCGTCCCACGGATCCCATTGGGTGGTTGCGCCTATGGGCTCTGCGCTCCTCGGTCAACCGAGAGCTTCTTGTCCCCTGGGCCCATTCATCTCTCAGGCAGCGCCGAGCCTTCTCGATCATTGAGCCCTCCACCTGGAATAGGCTCCCACTCGAACTGCGCTTGCTTCCCCGCGCCAATATGCCTGCGCAAATTGTACGCTTCGATGTAGTTGCAACTAAGAGGGTTAAAACCAGCAGAAGAACGGTACCGCTCAATTCCTGGTTAAAAAGCACGAAAAGGCCCAACGGTGGGTAAAAATTTAAAGCACTCCCATTGCTTAAGTTCCTCTTGTTTTTGCTCCAAGACAACAGCTGTTCTCCAAAAACTCCGCCTGCTATACTCGCTTAAACAATTCCCTTTTCTTCACACCCCCCCAAGTTCTTCGCAACCCTCGAAAGACGTCATAATTATAGCGTCCTGGAAATTAATCACAAATCGACTGCAAATAGTAAATAGCATCACGAAACAATCCGTGCGCGGGTTTATAATTATATGGCTTCCGTCTGAGTCTGTATTGGTCTCTGTCTCCGTTCGTCTCTGTCTCTGTCTGTGGTATGTCTCTATAGTATGTCTCTGTCTCTGTCTGTCTGTCTCTCTTTCTCTCTCCATCTCACTCTCCTTCTCTCTCTCTCTCTCTCTCTCTCTCTCTCCCTACCTCCCTCCCTCTGTCTCTCTCTGTCTCTTCCTCTCTGTATCTTCCTCTGTCTCTCTGTCTCTATCTCTGTCTCTGCCTCTGCCTCTCCTTCCCTCCCTCCCTCCCACCCTGTGTCTCTCCCTCTGTCTTTCCATCTCTGCCTCTCTCTGTCTGTGTGTGTTTTCTGTCTGTCTTTCTATTTGTCTGTCTGTCTGTCGGTCTGTCTGTATGTCTCTCTCTTAGATAGATAGAGAAAGACTGCATGTTGGAGCCACGCCCGAAGCAGTTACTGTGTATAGACCGTGATTCCGTGACCAAGACCTTCGCTCGCAATTGCTCTGCAATATAATTGTACCTGCGACATCGTCGTGTGTGCACTCTGAGCTTTGGAAGGAGGGCAATATCAAAGTACAGTTGTATTGTATTATTGTATACACTGACAGACGGACAGACAGACAGACAGATAGATCGAGGTTGTCTCACAGAGAAACTGCGAAAATAATAATTAGAGCTACAGCGACATTTTGGTCTGGGAGGCACCGCGTTTAACCAACAAACCATAGGCTATGGATTCGATTCCAGTTAGGTCTATATTTCAGCGTTTTAGGGCGACTAATACTGCCCCATTGAAACTAGCAGACAAAAAACCTGTGAAGTGGATACATGAAATGTAATTGCTGAACAAACTGTATGCAAAAGATACATACTACATGAAACATAAGCAGAAGTTCATAATATAACATATGCATACAAATATCCACAAAATTATGTTGCATTTTCTAAACAGACTCGAATCAACGTTTGATTTTGTGAGACCATTTCAATTCACAAGAGAATCAATCAGCCGTTTATTTCAGACGCAGAAAGCTCCGTTCGCTGGATGGCGCCACGTGCTCCATACATGCACCCGATGACCCCTCAGGTACAACGTCCAGCGCATTGAGGTGTGGCGGTCAACTGTCAATCAGATCGAGAATGAACTCTTTGACCTGTGGGCAAAACGTCAAGACAACACACCCTAACCACCACCACCACCACCACCACCACCACCACCACCACACCACCACCACCACCACCATACCTACATGCATAGGTTAGGTTAGTGGAGTCTTTCCTACCTCTTTCTGGATGGAAATCTTGAACCAGTTCCACTTCTACCATCTGGCGGCGAATCTCGAGCAGCCGGGTGGAGGGAGTGGCAAAGTGAGAATTCTTTTCCTCAGGTAACGTACTGAAAATAAAAACGGAAAAACCCAGAAGCAAACGAAGCGTACGAATAGGGAGAGACATTGATCGTTCTTTTGAGAGGTCCATAGAACTCCTTAGATGTGTGTTGTCTATCCACCGTTGTCTTGGTCTGCCTTTGTTTCTTTTTCCTTCGAGCGTGAGAACGTAGAAAATAACAACGGGAAAAGCGAGAAGCAAACGGGAGAGAGGGAGAGGCAGAAGAAGAGGCAGAGGATAGGATGGAGCGAAAATGGAAGGCACAGGGAAAGGCAGAGGAACAGGGAAAGGGAGAGGGAACAGGGCAGGGGCAGGGACAAGAACAAGGACAGGGACAGGTACAGGCCTCCGCCTCAATATCCAATTCCGCACATTTATCAACATCACAACCATTATCACCACTATCATCACCATCAACATTATCACCATGGATTCGAGACCCAGTTGCTTCAAGAGGGCTGCGCTTATTTTGGCCAGTAATTCTAGTCCATTGGACCTATAGGCTTAAGAATCAGCTCATTTATATAGTCATATATTCGTTATTAGACCTGAATACGTACTCATGCATCTTGTCTTCGAACATCGTCGAAAATAGTCTTCGAGAAGAAGCGTCATCTCTGAAACCAACAACATTTCTTCTCTTCGAAGTTTCTGTCTCTAATTATTTCTCGACTTGAAGCAAACCAACAACATTTCTTCTTCTTTATTAAACGCGGATGACGTCACAATAATGGTCCGCAGCTGTTGTTGCCGTGACAACGCGTGACGTAATATAGAAAGGCACAAGCGATTATAGCGGTTAGGTCTCTATTCTAGTATTAAAATTTAAAGTCAATTCGTAGTAAATAAGTAAGTAAATATCCCTCATTAATTGCACCTGACAAGCGCGCATCGTAATCGTAATCGTAATCATAATCAAACATTTACATAGCGCCACTCAAACAGAGGCGCTCCCGACCCGAGCCAGTCTCTGCACTGGTAAAGGGATGTTTTCAGGCGCTTGCGGAACTGGTCAAAAGAAATAGAAAAAAGGTCAGTCCTGAGGGACTGAGGTAACTGGTTCCAGCTATTGGGACCAACAATAGCGAAACTCCTAGACTGGGCCGTAGAAGTACGCACCCGCGGGACAACCAAGTAACCACGGGCCGAGGACCGAAGGGAGGAACGACTGTGCAGAGAAGATACTGGGGTACAAAAGGCCCTAAGATAGTGAGGAGAAGACCCAGCAAGACAGCTTCGCATGAGGGAACAGACCTTGAATTGGATGCGCTGGCGGATGGGGAGCCAGTGAAGGGAGTCACGGATAAAATAGGAGATATGGTCAAACTTTGCAATGCCCCCTATGAGGCGGGCGGCAGCGTTTAGAATGGACTGAAGTTTAGATGTATTTGTAGAGGAGAGACCAATGTACACCGCATTCCCATAATCAATCCTGGAACAGATCAATGCATGGACCAAAGTCGTGATAGTGTGCAGTGGTAGTGATTGGCGGATGGCACGGAGTTGGCGTAGGTAGTAGAAGCAGGAACGAGAGACACTATTTACGCGCATGCATACGAACTAAAAAGTATATTCGTTTTATTAAGAAAAACAATCTGATAAAAACAGAACTGCTAACACGAGTGATAATGGATAAGAAGAGTTAATTAGAAAATTTTAAATAAACTAGTAAATATTTTTTATATAATTAGGATTTGGGAATAAATTGCGTTATCTTTGGGTGGGAGAGTATGGTTGTGTGCTCTAGGTCTTAATTGGTAAAAGGAGAGGGGTTGGAGTGGAGGTTGGAGTTGGCAAAGTGCATGTTTGGGGTTGTGCAATATGGAGAAAAGAAGAAAAGAAGATTATTTGCGAGTTCAGACACTGTTGGAAATGATTGTTCTAGCCTGTCTCAACCAACCTGGACCAAGTCGTCTCCGACCTGTAAGGCAGAGCTTTCGGCGACCGATGGCAGTCGGTTGGACTCCGACTTTGTCACCGAAACGGCGTCGATGAGAATCTGGTACGCCACTGCACTTTCCAAGAGTAGGCCTACTTATGGCACACACCAGACCTGCTTCTGTTGCAACGTGGTGGTCAATGTTATTCAACATTCTTCTCACTCTGGAACAAACACATCTGGATTTGGTGCTAGGCCAGTATTAAGTCTTTCCGTAACTGTTTGAAGTTTGCCTAGTTCATCAACGGTCAGCTGAGCTTTAAAGTTAGTACTTATATAGTCCAATGCTCCGATGAGTCATCGACAGATGAAGAACAAAGCAAATCAGTGCTTGTCATGGAGGTTGTTGTGATGAGCGATCCTGCAAATCTGCAAGCCATCCTTTTGGACGTGTAGAGCCAAGTGCAACCTCAAACAGCTGGCTCCTTGTGCCCAAACTGAGAGTGTTGTATGCCGAGCCAATATACCTGTCAAGGTGCTGTAACACCGCAGACGCATGCTTGCACAGCTTACCAGCATTTCCAATCCAGCAACTGCGGAATCCACGCACGATGTCGATGGCATAGAACTCAGTGGGTGTAACCATAGAGATGTATAATATATAAATATATCACTAGAGCGAGCATCTACCATCTATGTTGAGGCTGCCGATTCAAAACGGCCTTGGCCCTTAAGCTAGCCAAAATGAGCGTTGACTGACGTCATAATCGAGAAATCGACGTCATCATCGACGTTTATTGCGTGGACACGTCACCAATTATGTTAATGAGCGCTGGCTGACGTCATGCAAGCTTCATTTCACAGTACAACTTCAGCTGTGATAGGCTACACAAAAGTAAACATCGATATCTATATTTAGAATGCCTAGCTTGGTCTCAAGACGTCTTAGACAGGTTTTTGATGTCTCGGTCTCGGGCTCGGTCTCGGACCCCACTGTCTCGGTCTCGGTCTCGAGATCATTTCTTGACTTTTTGGAAACTGTCTCGAAGCGAAAGTCTTGTTCTCTTGTAGAAGCGGTCTCCAAAGTTCTCGTACAAACTGTATTTTGTTCGGAACTTCGTACAGTATTGCGCTATAAAATTGTCTTGTGCCGAACGGATAACTAGTTAATCGGAAGTGCCAAACAGACAGGAAGTTTTAAAAAGCGGTGTTTCTGGTATTAAGATTTAAGAGTATTGAAAAAGCAGTCTTAAGTTTGCACTTTCAGTCCAAAATTTCCAAATATCTTAAAATTTCTCATAAAGAACCTGAAATCGTGAAATTTGCATTCACGCAGTTTGAAATCAATGAAAAACAAAATAAATGGCATGCCGTTCGTCGTTTGTGTAAAGTCAACATAAGCGAAACGCTTGGAACAACATCTAGTTTCTCAAGGTGAGTGATGTGACTTATGTCGCTAAATCGCTAATAGGCCTAGGGCCTATATGGAATTTTGTTGGTTTAAATTTTAGAATCATTTAGAAGATTTCAGAATGGCTTAAATATTTAATTTCTTTATAGTTTATACAATTCAGGTGATCGGCTGATTTCAGTGACTTGACCCTTGTAGGCTATTACACTTCAAAAGTTGAGAAAAATTGTTTTGGGACTTGGGTCCAATGTGCATTTCACTCGTTTTGAACTGTCTCGAACTGTCTCGTACCTGGTGTCTCGTCTCGGTCTCGGTCTCGGACCCCACTGTCTCGGTCTCGGTCTCGGACCCCACTGTCTCGGTTTCGGTCTCGAGTTTTATGTCTCGTATACAAGTCTGGTTCCTAAGTAAGCTCTTCTTGTAGCGGCTATTGCAGAAGTCAAGCAAACGTTGCACTACTAATTAAGCTTCCTATCTAGTGAGGATGAAATTCCTCAGCTGAGTGAGGTTGAACGCTTGATGATGACAATGTTGGTTCTGAACATGTTTCCCGCTGGAGTCAATAATTTTTAAGCGCTTAGCTTAGTATCAGACCTTTCAAGACAATGTCGATGAGTCACCAGACCGACATGTTTTCATGCTGCTGGGCCCCGCTGTTTAAGTAAGTAAGTAAGTAAGTAAATAAGTAAGTATATTCTTTAATATAACCAGCTGCCAAACAGCACTCTGGGGAACAATGAGCAATATAAATTCACATAAACATCAAAATCTATCCATGACCAGTGAGATTACGAGACAGATCTAATAGTATGCGAACAACATTCTGACTATAAATGTTTTCCTCGTGTGGTTGTCAGCTTTTGGCAGCACCCGGTCATGGCGTCTGGGGCGTAGGCTGTAAACCGTTGGCTTCGCTGGGGGGAAGCAACCCGTGGAGGACATGTCCTGGTGTTCCAAGAACAGCCGAAAACAACCGAGTATCGGCAAGACGGCATAGCTGTTAGATCTTTTCGCTATCACCGGGTTATAGCCCAAAATGATTGGTCGACCCAGCCTTTGGGGGTAAATGTGACGTCAGCAAATTTTGTCCGGACATGCCTTCAAATGACGAGAACAATTACAGGAAGCGCTGCCGTGTTTTGGGCTTAGGGCGTCTGACGCCGATGGTAGTGGCGCATCTTCAGGCCAAGTGGTAGGGTCTATACATGCATATCAGATGATGATGATGATGATGATTATGATCATGATGATTATAATAACAATAATGATAATAATAATAATAATAATAATAATAATAATAATAATAATAATAATAATAATAATAATAATAATAATAATAAATATAATAATAATAATAATAATAATAATAATAATAATAATAATAATAATAATAAGTGAAACACTCCTGAGACGTTAGCTGGACTGAAGGCGAAGCACCCGCCAGCTCCGTCGGACAGGAAACCTATCTGTGACCCAAAGCTTTCGGATCGGTTTGCTCCGCTACAGATTTCAGAGCGATCGATCGTCGAGGCCATTTCTTCGTTTCCCGCTGGTTCGGCAGCTGGTCCAGACGGCATCACTCCACAACACCTCAAAGACTTAATTTCTATTGGAGTCGATTGCAACCTCGTCCGCCACCTCAGTGAGCTGGTTAATCTTATGTTGGAAGGGACCTTGCCGGTAGAGGTCAACGAAGTCATATATGGGGCCAATCTGATAGCTTTGAAGAAGAAAGATGGAGGCATCAGGCCAATCGCTGTCGGATACACATTGCGACGCCTAGCTGCTAAATGCGCGAACGCCCACGCTGTTGCCAGACTGTCTACCCTACTCGCCCCTATCCAACTGGGGGTTGGTGTACCAGGAGGCGCCGAAGCAGCTGTACATGCAACCCGCCGCTGGGCCACCTCGATGCCGACAGATAATGTTCTGGTCAAACTAGATTTCGCCAATGCCTTCAACACTCTTCGCAGGGACTCACTTCTGGAAGCGGTTGCAAGAGACATTCCTGAACTTTATCGTTTCGCACATGCTTCATATTCCTGCAAACCGATGCTAAGACATGGACATAATATTATTCGATCAGAAGAAGGAACCCAGCAGGGCGATCCGTTGGGTCCATTGGAATTCTGCATCACATTACAACCTATTCTGTTAACTCTGAAATCGGAGTTAAGAGTGGCATTCCTAGACGATCTGACACTGGGAGGCAAGGCGGATGTGGTGGCCAACGATGTTCAGCTGATCGCTCAGGAATCAGCTAACCTTGGGCTCCAACTAAACCGCGCGAAATGCGAAGTTATCTTCCAGAATGACGACAATAAAATCGACGATCCCTCATTCTATGGCTTCAAACACACGCCATTAGAAGAGGCGACACTGTTGGGTTCACCTCTGATGCCTGGGCCAGCCGTCGATAAGGTGTTGAGTAAAAAGGCGGATGACCTGGAACGAGCGGTAGGGAGGCTCTCCATGCTTCACTCGCATGACGCTCTAATCCTGTTGCGAAATGGATTGAGCGTGCCAAAGCTCCTCTACACAATGCGCACAGCCTTATGCGTCGACTGCCCTAGTCTTACAAGATTTGACACACTGTTAAGAAATGGATTGTCCAGTATTTTGAATGTGGAGCTATCTGATGAGAAGTGGCTCCAAGCATCCCTTCCGGTGAAGGATGGTGGCCTTGGGATTCGCTGTGCTGCAACGCTGGCACTTTCTGCCTTCTTGGCATCTGCTGCGAGCACTAGCGAACTCCAGGCAAACATGCTACCACCGGAATCAGCTGATACCTCAGACGATCTCGTAGATACAGCTCTGAAAGCATGGACACTACTCACGGGTTCAGAACCACCAACAGGATCAGCAGCTCATCGCCAAAGAGAATGGGACAGCCGCTGGATAAGTAAAGCATGGACAACTCTGCACGAATCGGCGAACAACACACTAGACCGGGCTCGTCTCTTGGCCTCTCAGGCACCACACGCGGGAGATTGGTTGCTAGCGCCTCCGGTTACTGCATTGGGACTCCGTTTAACTGACGAAGTAATACGGATCGCGGTTGGAATGCGACTCGGGACGACACTGTGCGAACCTCATGTGTGTCACTGTGGTGAGAGAGTCGACGCCAGAGGACTTCACGGTCTGGCCTGCAGAAAAAGCGCTGGCAGACATCAACGGCATAACATCCTCAACGATATCATATGGCGATCTTTCGGAAGAGCAAACATCCCTTCTCAGAAAGAACCGTTGGGCCTCACCAGAGAAGATGGTAAACGACCGGACGGCGTGACACTCATCCCGTGGTCATGCGGAAGATGCCTCACTTGGGATGTGACAGTTTCGGATACATTCGCAAAGTCACATCTGGCAACAACATCAACCGAAGCGGGTGAGGCCGCAAACCGGGCAGCCGCCGCCAAGAGATTGAAATACGCCACAATCACCCGAACACATGCTTTTGTGGCGGTAGCACTTGAGTCCAGCGGTGCTTGGAGCTCAGAAGGATTGAATTTTGTGTTGGAGCTTGGACGAAGGTTGACGGATGCAACCCATGACACCCTCGAAACAAACTACCTATTCCAAAGACTCTCGGTAGCTGTCCAACGCGGGAACGCCATCTGTTTTTCCTCGACCTTACCATGCTAAATTACTCACTTTGCTATAATAATAATAATAATAATAATAATAATAATAATAATAATAATAATAATAATAATAATAATAATAATAATAATACAGATAATAATTCCCCGTGTACAGACACAACAGATCGAGTCATTGGTTAGTAAATGAATTTTGGATTAAATGTGTTGAAGCATTTTATAATAATAATAATAATAATAAATATAATAATAATAATTATAATAATAATTATAATAATAATAATAATAATAATAATAATAATAATAATAATAATAATAATAATAATAATAATAATAATAATAATAATAATAATAATAACACCGACGAGTAGGGTCATCTCCAGACAAATCACATCAGCTATAGTAATATCTAAGTCCCTGAGGGATCCTGTATACCTCGGGGCAAAATAATAATAATAATAATAATAATAATAATAATAATAATAATAATAATAATAATAATAATAATAATAATAGTAATGTAATCTTTAAGTTTTGATATTGCGGGGATCATAATAGGCCTACCTATGGGAAGACTGGAGAACTGGAAGTACTGGAGTAACATGAACGGGATTCAGTCGTAGAAATATAAAATGACGGCCTTGACCTAGTGGCCTCTTAAGTAGGCCAATGACTCCGTATACCACTGGGGTTAGTAGGACAAAACCTTATAGCGACCATGCTATCATAGTAGCAGTATCATCCAAGTTAGACGATGAGAGTTTGTGTCTTCAGTTAGATTTATTTCTCTGTGGCTGTGTACATATTACAGACTTCTAATTGCCAACCAACATTGAAGCATAGGGAAATTAGCAAAATGAAATGCGACTGGTAGTGGAAGTGAACAAGAGGACAGCAAATGGGAACGAGGCAGAGAAACACAAGAAGGCCGATCAAAAGAGAATGGAGTCATATGCAGCTTTGGAGACTTTAAACCTTGAACCTGGCTATGAAAGGCAGATTGAAATGTAAATACGAAATGTAACTCCACCACTGTTTGTACTCTGACAGTGCCAGTCCGAAGCCTGGATAAAGGAGGAGGGCGACGCTAATGGTCTTTGTTACCACACAGTGGTCGTTAAACAGTAAACAGGCAAATACAAAATGTAATTGATCGGGTGAGATACTTCATCGCCGGTGCCCGTCAGAATGTGTGCCACGCCATTTAAGGTCCCGTGTACGTATCGTGCTAGACCGAGATTTGAATCTCTGAAGTAAGTCACCGTCTGTATGCTAACCGGCAACGGCACGCACAGAGGCGCATGGGACGGGCAGTCTAACCGATGTAGCCAACCAGGTCAGTGCATAATAGACTGTCGACTAAAAATAGTAGTGCATCGAAATATCAAACTGTTGCAATGAGTGTTTTATTCATACTTGAAATAGCCGCAACCTGTAAGCCAAACTGCTCTTCTGTATGAGCATAATGTCCCATCTAGGGTTTCCAATAGATCCCTCCGCTTTCCCTTATTTGGCCTACCTGCCTGACATTGTACGCCAACAAGGCTTCGTGACCAAACGAAAAAGACGCTTCCTGATCGTGACTAAGCACCAATCCTCCAAAACGAAATAGGAATAACACATGCAAGTTACATACACATACTACTCCGCATTTAAATCAAGCCATAATTCAATTGTGCATACAAATAAAATGTGTTTAAAGAATAGTTTACAGAACATGTGTTCGCATATATAGCATAAAGCGTCGGCCTTTACGCATATTAAACATGTAGGCTATGCAAGAATAGCCTACAATATGATAAAAGTGGTTATAAAAACTTTTTTTACCATAATGTCCTTTGCGCAGTCATGCACACAGGACCTATATAGGCCTAGACGTCGTCACTGGTAAATTTCTCATGTTCATATCAAGACTGCAGATTGCAATGAACCCAAGTATATTACAACGTCATCCAATTGTAATTGTGATGAAACACTGGTATAGCGCCTCTATCTGTCTCTCAGAATACATGTATGTATGTATGTATGTATGTATGTATGTATGTATGTGCACTTGTTATAGCGCCCCTTCAAGATTTCTACTCAGAGGCGCTCCTGACTACAGCGCGGACACTGAATCGGAGTTTCACGCCGAAGCGCAAGAGCAATTGCGAGTGAAGGACTTGCCCAGGGTAGGCCTACCTACGCGGCGGCTTGAGGTGGATTCGAACCCGCAACCCTCCGGCTGCAAGGCACCGAACATACCCCTACACCACCGCGCCCCACAAATGGTTATCAGTCAGGTGTGAAAGGTGTCTTTAAAGCTTAACAGAGTGAAATGCTGTGCGCATTAATCGGTACGGAACGAATATGAGTGAGAAGGCTATCGAACAAGGAAGATAGGCATACAATGCAAAAGAAGCCCAGGCACGCACGTTTACATGTATGATGTGAGGAAGAGTGAGGCCACGACGTGCGCTTCATGTCTGCTGACCTGGGCTGGCTGAAAACAGGAATACACAGTACACGAATGCAATGCAAAGCAGCACAAGTCATTGGAACTCAGACAAACATTATAACCTTTTAATTACATTATATGGGGTCAGCAGATTACAGACAGCGGGAAGTATATTATATCATTGTATTGTATTGTATTTGGCTATTTATAACGCGCTTCTCACAGCAAAAGCCTTTCAGAAGCGCTCCCAGTGCGAGCAACCCGAGGGAAAAGGTAGGCTTTTAGTTTAGAAAAAATGAGGAGAGACTACCAGACAGGATGGCAGAGCGAACCGGTGGAGGAAGTCCATTCCACAGAGAAGGACCTATATCGTGCGAAAAGTGTGGTCGAGTGGCCAGTAGTAGGGAAGTAGCGCAGCTGAATACTGACTGCAGTATTTGAACCTAAATGTATAGAAGGGCAGAAACCTATTAATCCAA
This sequence comes from Aporrectodea caliginosa, assembly GCA_020284085.1. Classification (NCBI taxonomy): domain Eukaryota; kingdom Metazoa; phylum Annelida; class Clitellata; order Crassiclitellata; family Lumbricidae; genus Aporrectodea; species Aporrectodea caliginosa. The sequence continues at coordinate 293,827 of JACEVL010000123.1, read as the reverse complement.
TCAGGAAACTTTTGTTGCGCCGTCATACTTTTGCAGCGCCGTCATCTTAACGCACAAGCCTCTGAGTAGGCTACTCGCTTCTGAGGAGGCTTCTTGAAGAGGCGCTATATAAATTTCTGGAATGAATGAATGAACAAGGTATCAATCGATGGTCGCTTACAGCAGAATCGCATCCGAAAGTCGCCATGTACATGTATACTAGATAGTTGTATGGTAACACGCTGACTCTGAGTAGAACCCTTGAAGAGGCGCTATATAAATCTTATGATTGACTGATTGATTGATAGAGCCATTAAGAGCCGTTAGATCCAGAGACGGACGAGGTAGGCACTTCGAAACATGTGAGTTTTCAGCTGTGAACTAAACGACACCAACCAACCAGCAGACCGACCAGGAACAGACGACGTCTTACAGCGTCCTTCTGATTTTTGAGTCAGCGTCGTACCATACAACCATCTCCCGGCTCCAAATTAGAGAAACACCCTGGGTTAGCTCGCAAAATCTAGTTCAGCAACATACCGACTTTTAGCCCATAGGCTACTGCGCTTCGCTATCGGCCAGTGGAGATATGCAGGTGTCTCTCTTAGCTATCGGCCAGTGGAGATATGCAGGTGTCTCTCTTAGCTATCGGTCAGTGGAGATATGCAGGTGTCTTTCTTCTCTCTTGGGCTTTCTCATGCATCTAGTCTTTCTCACTGAGGCACATTGAATAATATATATATACTCTTTAACGTGATTCAATTCAGCATGCATTCTCTGGTTATATGAAGTCGAACCTGTTCAGATCTTTTTATATAGCGCCGTACGCAGTGCATTGAAAGGTTACCTATTATTGTGCAGTGCAAGTGCTTTGATGGGTATACGTCATAGGCGTAACTTTGTTCTGCGACGGTTGAGTCCAGTCACCACCAATAATGTTTGCCTTGTGCTGACATTTTTTTCTCGACTTGACAGCGTTATTTTTGGTCGGCGATGTATTCTTGCATACTTAATTAACTGTCGCAATGCTGATAGACGCCTTCACGATTGTTTACTTACTTATTGTTTGTATTGCATAAATTGGTGATTCATACAGCTTGTCATAGTTGACAGCAGGGAAGAGGGTTGCCACCACTTTGTGGGGCAAAGTAACGACCTAGGGTATATACTTACATATAAACATTCAGATATGCATACATACATACATACATACATACATACATGCATACATACATGTACATACATACATACATACATACATGCATACACACATACATACATACATAAATACATGCATACATACATACATACATACATACATACATACATACATACATACATACATACATACATACATACATACATACATACATACATACATACATGCATACATACATACATACATACACTGCCAAATTATTTATAGGTCTGTTTCTAATTTTGTCTTATTGCAGCTGTCTTTTGCATACGCTACAGTAAATAATACAGCTCTAGGTATACTGAGCAAAGCCATCAAGTTCGAAAAACCATGAGCATAAAACATTTCAGGTGAAAATTCGGTCAAGCGGAACTATATATGGGCTTACCTTCGGCGCCGATCCTGCACTATAGTCTGGGCTGCACGGGTGACAAATGTGCTATTAGTGCTTTATTAGTCAGCCGTCATGGTCCAAAATGGGGTCAACCTGTTAAAATTATGGCGCTTGTTCCTGGTTCGTGATATTAAGTTCTACATCCTGCTAACATGACCTAGCGCTGTAATTTGACATTGCCTTAACTCATCTTAGGCACCTTTCTCTAATTTGTAATTACACTTTTCAAGATATGCGTGTAACATAACCTAACCTAACTTGTCTTTACTTTGCCTGGCCTAACCACATCTTTTCTTAGTTTATAGGGTGCACACTTCCGTATAATATGTGTTCGTATCAGGAAGTCCTTTTCTTGAAGGCGAATACATTGAAATTTTGAGTTTACGATTACGATTATACAGCTCGAGGTTGCAGGTTTCCAGCTGGCGTGTGTGTGTATTTCCTTTCTAACGACTAGCTGTGTGGTTACAAAGACCATTAGCGTCGCCCTCCTCCTTTATCCAGGCTTGGGACTGGCACTGTCAGAAAGCGAACAATGGCGGAGTTTTTTCAGCTGGCATTCAAGTCTCAGACCTTTAGGCCTGCTTATGCCGTCAAACCTCGACTCGTGGAACAGTAGTAGTTTCAGTTTAACGACACTATGTGATAACATAGATCATTAGCGTCGCCCTCGTCCTTTATCCAGGCTTGGGACTGGCACTGCCAGAGTGCAAGCAGTGGACCGGTGAAGCGTGTGTACTAGGGCGTAACGACACTTTTTCATATCGAAGATGATTAGTGTCGGAGGCAGAGTACAACCTCGTACTCCACGTTTATATTGCGACCGAGCCACCCGCAGTAAAGATCCGAGAAAATTAATCTCTGATAAACCGACTCGACCGGGAATCGAATCCGGGCCGCCGGCGTGGAGAGCGGGCTACCAACCTACTCGGCCACTCAGGATCTCTTAGAACTGAGCGGGTTTTATGAGAGGCTGTCAATCGCAGAATGTCTCCCCTATCAATCGTTAGGCGGACACCTGCCCTGGGCGTATCAGGTGGCTTGGGGGACATCGGGGCGCCGTGTCATCCATCGTCCATCTACGAGGGACCGCTGGACGATGAGACGACCGTGACCCATCGGCGGCGGATCACACCACCTATCGTCGTTCCTCATTCACGATTCCATAGTATGCGTGCCAGGAACTCAGGATTAGCTGCCCTCCCTCAAATCTAATTGGAAACCTGTTTGTTGGACTCAGCGTGTGTACGCGGGCCTGCCACTGGTGACTCTTCTAGTATGAGTAATGCTTGCTAATTGAAAATGTTCTGGTCCTTATGACATTTGGCATCGTATAGGCTAGCGCAGATAATAATAATTTTGTTCTGCTCTTTGAGTGGCGCTATATAAGTGTTAAATTACAATTGCAGTTATAATCGCTGATGGTTATGCTTAGGCGTCACAAATTTTCCTCTGAAGAGCGTACTACCTGATTTACTTACCCCTTTCGAACCTACTTCCTAATTTTGTCGCTGGTTATAACTCTCTTATCAGACGACAATAGGGTCGATCGTTGCCTGTGTTGCTGCCTTCAGTTGCTGACATTGTTCGTAGCCTATAGGAAAGCCAACGCCTTTCGCCTATTCAAGTGAAAGGCCTATTAGGCCTATACATAATATCATGTTATATATTACATTTATAAAAATATATGTAATAACCGCGATGTGTACACTAATATAAAATATATATATATATATTCATTCACATGACATAAGCCTGATATAAAATATAGGCCTACTCTGAGCAGACCGCTGCGGACCTTGCCAGGGCCGCGGATGATGGTTTGTTGGGGTCATAGCCTAGGCTCCAGCCCATGTCACGTACTCCGTGGCCTCTTTCCTGCACCCCAGCAAAATAATTATAATTTACTTTCCCCATCACACAGTTTCAATCTACCTCTCAAAGGTGACCCAAATTTTATCTCTCGGGTTCTTTACAAGAATGTATAAAATAGGACCAAGTTAACACTCAGAACACTTAACTATACCCTATCTTATGAGATCCCATTAGCTATTCTCAGCGGGCTTCGTGGCCTTGCTTAACAGAATAACGAACAATGATTGTAACCATTATTGCGTCTGTGTCAACCTGTCTCTATTGAATAAACGAATATTCATTGATTGATTGAATAGTCTACCTGTTAGTGACTGTAGGCCTTTGAAACTCGATTACTCAGAACCGTCGCCTTTTTAAAGTAACTTGTTGGATTTTGAAAGCCATTTTATGGTAGCCCCACTGCTTAGGCTATTTGTGAGCACCTTCGGTTTTATTAATTTTAACTTATAGGAACAAACCAAAACCAATACTTCAAGGAAAAGTTCGACATATTGGTTGTATCTAATCTATTCACCCGGACGAGATGATGCATGACCATTAATTGAGATAACCCATGTGGGTTTCTGCGTTTGATTTTCACTAGCGCTAGATAATAATCATTCATGTGGTTGATGCTGGCAAAACCTGCACTAGAATATCTGTCAGCATTAGATAAACCTAAATATGGCCGCACAGAAGCTTCTGCTACACGGTTTCGCAGTCTCAACTGTTAATGTGTCCTTGCTGCATCATCGCTTCATGCTTTGTGCATTAGACAACTGCGCGATAGAATCACTAATTACGCGTGATTGTGTATACACTACAGAACATAGAGGTAATACTCTCTAACGGTGCGAGAAAATGGTTAAAAGCAAGTGAAACACTTGAAACATGTGTTCATAAAAATAGTTAAAGTCGACCTATAATATGTAAACATAAAACAAGTAACGTAACATTGATATCCTAAGGAAATGTCCAGACATGTCATTGCAGATGCACTAACTGTTTCTCTCGATTAGTATAAACACGTCTGAATAGTGAAAAATAGCCTAACAACAGTTTGTTTGTATAAGTAATTAAGCTGTAATTATATACACGATTGCTATAGTGAACATGTTTAAAAATAAAAGAATACATATATATATGTACATTTATTTGCTACCAGTTTCTACAGTTTGCACAACTGCACGTACAATCATTGTAGGTTTTCAATAGTCAGTAGAACCATTGTAATGATTTGCCTAAGATACGCTGTTGACGAGTCATGAACGACAATTCATGAATCGAAAGGTTCCTGTACATATCGTGACAAGACAAGTCTGAATGCCCGTGTGAATAGTAACTCCCTGTACAGTAGGAAAATCCATGTTTATAACCCGACTCAGCAATTCACAAATTAAAGGTCGCCAAATACACACAATTTTTTTGGAAAAGTTTGCTGAAATATGTAAACAATGCTACATTTGAAAATCAGTCGTAACGGAAGCTTAGAACGACCTCTTTGGTTACACGTCAGAGAAACTGTTTCTGTCCGGTTGCTCTGCGCACAGAAAATTTGCACTGCCCGCAGCTATAGGAATAACCGTTCTCGCTTTGTGTTTCCACTGTTTCCAAAATAACTGCTATTAATTATGTCAACAAAATAGGGGGAGGGGTTTGGAAAAGTTTGACAGTTGTTGACAAGGGGGGGAGGGGGTTCGGTACAATTTGACGTCAACACATTTTTTCCAATAAATCAACACAGGCCCTTCAAAATGGTAGCGAAAACATTAAGTAATGCTAAAAATGTATAAAGTGCCTAATACTGCCTAATGTTTAATACTACTAAGAAGCTGGTAATAAACTAAACCCATATAATTATTTTGAAATTCGAGATTTAATTTTTTAGTGTAAAAATATTTGAAAAAATTATTCTACATGTATTGAGCCATTGTGTTTCTTTTTTGTAGGTGGGGGGTCTGGGATTGTTGACATAATTTTTAGGGGTCCGTCAATGTTTGACAGTTGTTGACAAGGGGGAAGGGGTCAAAAACTGCTTAAAATTTGTTGACATAATTAATGCTTAACAGCATTACATGGATTTTAAAGATTAATTGTTGACTGATAGTGTGAAATGTCAACAGAGAATGCCAAGCTCACAATAAACTTAATGAGCGGTGTTTATTGACGGTTTGAAAAGTGTAAATTATGGTATACCTCAGAGCAATAAGTGGGGTGCGGGTACCCGTACTACTCAAAAATTACGTGTAGGCTTACACAATGCGTATTCTTGTGTAACACCTGTAGGCTGCATGAAGCTGTGCGTAAGAAACATGTTAGTAATGGGCTCTGGACGCTTGTTAGTGTACTTTAGGCCTTTGGATGGATAACGTAGGTAAAGGCGGGAGAATAAAGAGTAATTCATTCATTCATTCATCACATAGATTTATATAGCACCCATTCAAGGCTACTACTCAGAAGACTCCAGTCTCCAGCACGCCTAAAAAGAACAGTTTTTGAGGTTAGAATAAAACATATAAGAATAGACCCTGGGCGCAAACGTAGCGCCAAAGGAAGCCCGTTCCAGACCGAGTATAGCGACTGAGAATAATGAGCAAAACCGGCGTCTGCATTTTGTAGTTAAAGTTCTCATATTTTAACTTAAGTTATTTCGGAAGATTCACACTTGCAAGCAGTCCTATCATTTTTTAAACAAAATTTGTGTTGATCTGTATTGTATTATGCTGGGCATGTTGAACTTACCGAGTTCTAAGCTGCAGTTCTGATTACAAGAATTTGCGAGTTCTGTTCTTTAGACAGAACATCTGCAGCATCGATCGTTTCAGTTGAACTCTGTGACTTATCACCGTCTATTAGTCCGACACAGGGAGCACTGCTGCCGACACGATTTGTTTTGGAATGAACACCTGTGGCATCTCCACCTTCTGCAGTGATTGCATTCTGTGACCCTGAGCCTGTAGACTCTATGACATTCACACTGCCACTCCAAATCCCAGTTGACGACTCTGGGCACACTGCACTCCCCGCATCTCCAGCTGTGTTCGTCCGATGAGGCAAAATGACAGTTAGCGCACTCCCAGTATGTGACATTCAGAATTGGCTTTACGACCCTCACCGGCGCCACCGCCGCCGCTGCGCCATTGAAGTCATCGTCATCGTCTGACCCGGAAGAACTTGAGTCCTTGACCTCTCCTTGGCTGCTGAATCTGTTCAGGGCCCTAAAGACATCCTCCATGACGTACGTGAATGTTCGGACGTCGTCTTCGTCCACTTCGTAGAAGTGGAGAATGACGGCCATATCTTCGTATCGACTGATCTCGTGTCGGAATGGACTGAGCATCGTATATCGTGTGACATCTGTCTGTAAGACCATCCTCAGCAGCTCTTGATGACGTTCATCGTAAACAATGAGCGATGGAGCGTGAGCAATGACGTAACTGACGGTCAGTCGTGAATGATTGCCAATCGGAGTCAAATGTCCCTGTGAACATCTTCTAAATACCTTAACTGGACAGCAGCTGACAACTACATGTAACTCCGGATTCATTCCTCAGAGAGAGATCTACAAGCAAAACGATAACGATGTAAGAGATTTTCTGTTTCTGTTTATGATAACATTATAAAGTAACCGGTAAGAATTAAGTTACTAAGTGCTTGTAGTTTTTTGGACAGAGGCGCTGACTCACTGTAAAAATTGGGGACCAAGTACATGGCGATTGCGGAGCAAGACCTATAGTAGGAGGCTGAGGCAAAGCTTTCAGTGGCGCCCAGAAGCAAAGCCTCGGTCTGGTGGTCAGAGCTCTGTTAAGCTGAAAACATCTACATCGATAAGGCCAATTTTATGCATAAATTCACCAGTGATTCTTGGATTTCAACGTTATTACACAAATTTTATACCTCCGTTTTCATTGGTCAAGGTCGTCTTCAAACCTCAGACATGTTTGACCAACGTTCGCACCCTCTACGTAAGTATTATCACATTTGAAGACGCATGCATGAAATTGTTACTTTTGAACCTCATATTGAACCGCATACAATGCCATACAGTGGTATACACTGCAGTCATACACGCATACAGTACTGCATGTGGACAAATTGAATTAAACTTTAAAGAAAATAAGCAGAACTAACAATCTACAATTTCTACATGTATTCTAAGATTCTAATTCTTACTGTTAGACTGCTACACAGTCTAATAGCCTTACAGACTTACAATGTTATGTGGAAATAAACTTCGAATATTACGGTCTTATCCATAGTCTACCTATCCTATGACATTGTAATGTATTATCACTGCATTCTTATAGTTCATACTGTCCCTCGAGATCTTTGTCGCGCCCCCTGAAATGACATGTGGGGATGCGTGCACCCCAGGTTTTGAACCCTGGTCTACAAGCTATCATTCGTATTCGAGCTGAAGTCTTTGCTGCAAGCCATTGGTTGACATGGTTTTGTGTCGCCGGAAAAATTTACAGACGGACAACGTCCAGCAATCAGATATTCCCTTCCTATACAAGCTCATACATACCCGCTGCATTTCTTGATTCGGAACTGCAGGATCAGAGCTGCAATCGAAGACGTGTGCAACTCCAAATGTCCGAATCGCTAACTACTGTAGTTCACGACATACTAATATATCTAAGCAATCACTTCCTATACCTAAGCGCTTTCGAAAATAAACTGAAAGTCCCTGCACGTAAGCAACTGCCAGTGACGTAGAAGAACACCTCTCTCGATTGCGCATTACGCTTGAATCGTGTCTTCACCATAAAAATGTTATGCAGCGTCATGCATAAAATCAGCGTATGGGTTTAGTTATTTTAAATCTACGCTCCGTTTGCGGTTCAGGTGCTAGTCCTTTGACGGCATTTGTAGTATATAGCTATCTCTTGTGAACACAAGTTACCGGAATTTTACGAACTGCACTTCTTTGTAGTAGGCCTACTATATAGGCCTATAGCCTACACAGCCTATACGCCACCTATAATAATATGTAACCTGATAAGGTTATTCGCCCTCGGTTGATAGCAACTCGAAATGATTTTGGGCAATCCTGACGGATCTGGGCTACGTTCTGCACCAACCAAACCCGCCTACTACTCTCTCCGTCCCCGTGGTCATGCAACTGACAGCCTGATATGCAAAACATTTACTGAATTTTCTTAAACCTCGGCATATTAATTCATTCATTCATCATGAGGATTTATTAAGCGCCCCATCAAGGTTAGGCCTACTCAGGAGCGCTCCCGACCCAACATCGGGGCTAAAGAGAACACTTTTAAGATTGCGATAGAAAGTGTCGGAGGGGACCCTGGGCAGCAGGCGCAGGTATGAAGAGAGCTGGTCCCAGACCGCAGGGTCAGCAACAGAGAAAGAGCGTCGCTGCCTGATAGAAGTTCGCGCATAGGGGTAAAGAATTCGCCCAGAGCAGAGAAGCGAAGGGAACGGCGGCCCTGGACATCCTGTGTGGAGCGACAGAGCTTCCTGAGATAGACAGGGGCCAAGCCCAGGAGGGCGGATGGCGAGTCCTCTACCTCGCCCTCTCATCTTCCCATTTACGGGCAGTGTACGGTCAATGTACTCATTGTAGCTCAGTTTGCTGGCCGCAAATGGAGCAGAAATCTCGAACCAAACTTCTGCCCTGGCGGAGATTTGAACCCCCGACCTCTCTAGCACGCTAACCACTACACTATCGAGCACCCCAATAACTATGCAATAAAAACGACGCACTCATTTATGGAACTTATTTTCTCTTAGCAGTCTTTGTATGTAAGTGACTCAGTTAGTCAGCTATGTTGACTACGTAGATTTTCTCGCTTGATGCAGCCATGGTGGCCGAGATAGTTTTTTTATTGGCCTACAGTTGACATCAAACAAGGTGGCGCAATTGTCACGTGGCAGGGCATTCGATGCAGGTCTAGTCATTGTCCCCAGTTAGCTTATATAAAGGCTCATACACAAGAGCAGAGTAGGCCTAGGCCTATATATAATTTACAGAGGGCCTACATGTATATTGGTAAGGGCTGTGTATTACTGTCAGTGAAGCAATTTCAATTCCTGTGCCTCTGAAACAGTTAGAATGAGCCCTTTAATTAGGCCTATAGCTAATCTCAGTTCGGTATGTTAGGTAGAAGCCTAAAGGAATATGTAAAATCGGTAAAGCATAGTTATTTGGTCTATTTATTAATATTATTGTTATTGTTATTATTATTATTATTATTATTATTATTATTATTATTATTATTATTATTATTATTATTGTTATTGTTATTGTTATTGTTATTGTTATTGTTATTGTTATTGTTATTGTTGTTGTTGTTGGTATTATTATTATTATTATTATTATTATTATTATTATTATTATTATTATTATTATTATTATTATTATTATTATTATTATTATTATTATTATTATTATTATTATTATTATTATTATTATTATTATTATTATTATTATTATGTAGTGTCATTTCAGCAGAGTTCAGAGATCGGATTAATTATTATTATTATTATTATTATTATTATTACTATTATTATTATTATTATTATTATTATTATTATTATTATTATTATTATTATTATTGTGAACATAGGCGCCGAGTTTACCAAAAGACTGTGAGTATCCTAAGAAAGTCGAAGCAAATCACGCAGAACATTTTTTGTCCTTTTTTGATTCTCTATATATTGGCTCTGAATGAATAATAAGAGATTTACAGGGCCGGATTTAGGGTGGTGGGGGCCCCTCAGTGGTGGCGCCCCTGGGCTGGAGCCCGTGTAGCCCATGCCTAAATCCGGCCCTGGAGATTAGAGGCACGGTCAGTCGCTAGGAGAGGGCTATTGGGAGCCAAGGGTGGAAGCAATGTGATCGATGGAGTCACGAAATAGAAAGTTTTGAGTTTCCCCTCCAAAGGATGAGATTGTTGGGGCGGACCTCATATGTAAGGGTATACGTTCTTAGGTTCTGGAACTCATTTATGGAACTTATTTTCTCTTAGCAGTCTTTGTATGTAAGTGACTCAGTTAGTCAGTTTGTTAGATACTAAACTGGAGCTTATTACAGAGCCTTTAGTGTATCTAAAAAAACGCTGCCTACGCAAGCCTAACTGCCAACTGGACAGAAATCCTATAGGCCAACTTGCTCCATATCGTATTTTCTATGTCGCCTAGTTCCACTATTCTATCGATTGCATCAGATTAGTCGAGCTACTTATCCGTCAAAATGCACGGAGATTACAAAATAATATAATATAATATAGGCTGTCATTTGTAGCACGATGGTATGCATATATGATATGCATACCATCATGCTGCATATGGCTTAGCCTACGTAGAGAGGAGACAAGATATAATATAATATAATATAATATAATATAATTAATATAATATAATATAATATAATATAATATAATATAATATAATATAATATAATATAATATAATATAATATAATATAATATAATATAATATAATATAATATAATATAATATAATATAATATAATATAATAGGCCTATATGATATTCTTCTTAATTAATTCAAACTGACAAGTACGCAGTAAGAATACATAACATAGGCCTAGTAGTAACAGATAATGACAAGTTTAACAGGAGTCGAATCAAACTACATGGCATCATGCAAGGCGCCCGTCTGTCATAATGCTCATTTTTACAAACGCCACCTAACGAGTGAAAGGCTGAGTTAACCTTATGGGCTATAGCGGGTATCGAACCCGTGTTCTTATGATCTTCGTGCCAGCGTGTTACCATTCAGCCATCTCCCCGGTTTGTTAATGTTAAGCTATGAAATACGACTCAAAAATAAAAAGCGGAACGCGTAGGCCTAGGCCTATGCTTATTTTGGAACAATTTACGTCAATTTACATCGGAGATGATAGCCTTAAGGGAAAATATGGAACAGCAAATAATTTTCCTAAATGTTTTAGTAATTGTTTTTAAATTTTGTAATTTACGGCATTGAACTTCCAAGCGGTGGTCATTGTTATCATAGAGCGCATTACAGTCTGCAAACAACTGCACCTATGCGTCACAAAACATTGTTTAAATTTTTGAGAATTAACCAAATAATTATGGCATATAAAAATAACACGAAGTCCAGTAACCTACGTTGAAATCACGCTATACATATCGCCAAAATATTGACGTCCATTTTCCTATAATCTTCAGATTAGTTATAATTAAAATACCATTGTTTTGCATATTTTCAAATAGGTATTCTGCGAGAATTGCATTCTTGACAGGTCGTACTTTTCCGCTCGCAGCTCTTCACATTGTCATCCCAGTAAAAGCCACTATAGGACTACATATGGGATTCCGTCAATCAGCTCTCGGAACATCTGGCATAAACGTGGAATCCTTTGCATGACTGGTAATCTCCATCCACTCGACCATTGCAGGAAGTGATGCAGGTGGGTCTTGTTCCGTTGCACGGAGGATTTGTCTGTGTAGTGGGTGTATCAGTTGGCTCTTGAGTTGTTGCTGTTGTAGTCGTCTGAACTTCAGTTGGCTTTTGAGTTGTTGTTTTTGTAGGCTGCCCAGTTGGTGCGGAGATACAAGTGCCGACTGCAACGATATACAGGTTGATAGTTAATTACAGTTTAACATTTCTTGTCGTTTTGAATGGGTACTCAACCATCATTACGTGCTCTGAGGAAACTCTTATTTATTAAAGTGCCTAAATAGGATTGGGAGGGCGTATATCAGATCGGAGATGAAGCCGCTTGGTCATCTCAGCCAAATCCCGAGGCAATCTCTACACTCCGTTAGAGTTTGCCCGGTTAAAATGTCTTGGTTTTCTTCCTAGTGTAAAATGCCGCAACATGCTGAGTATGGAGAGCAAGACCAAGATCTGTTAAATCTTTTTAGGCACGAATTTGCTAGGAAGGTCACACATAGGTGTCGTCAGAGAGATCAGCTGAAATGTAGGAGCTACATAAAATCACTAAATCAAGTTCGCAAACAGCAAACTTCTTTGGTTACTTGCGGAGTTGCGGTGCCAGATGAAATTCAGGAATTGAAGCCAAGAAACCAGCATAGCAATATACTGCAGTGAGTTTCAGGCTATCGATAGGACTTTGAAGTGGATGCGCTCTGGGATTTTCAGCCAGTGGAGTGACACAAGACTGGAAGTGGTGTTGACCGTTGATTCGACTTAGATCACTGGAATCTGGAATATGACGCCCATATTAGGCTATAATAGGCTATTGTCCTATGGTAATTTTTTTGCCCTGTTGTCTTCATAAGTCCTATACATTGCATTGTGCATTAACCTAACCACCGGCTACTTTTAGACGTTAAATATCGTTTAAAAGACTGTTAATTGCCGTTGTAAAATTCCATTCTGCCAAAAGCCTACCATTTCCTAAGTTTCACTTTGAGTAGCTAAACATTTAAGAGATTAAGAAAATGCTATGAAAAGGATATGCCTATTTAAGCTCTCATGAATATTGCTTTCAAACTGTAGCCTATCCTGTTGTATGATAGTTATTTTGCATGCCATTCAATGGTATGTATGTATGAGCACTTGTTATAGCGCCCCTTCAAGATTTCTACTCAGAGGCGCTCCCGACTACAGCGCAGACACTGAATCTGAGTTTCACGCCGAAACGCAAGAGCAATTGCGAGTGAAGGACTTGCCCAGGGTACCTACGCGGCGGCTTGAGGTGGATTCGAACCCGCAACCTTCCGGCTGCAAGGCACCAAACATACCCCTACACCACCGCGCCCCACAATGGTGTCCCATACTGATTCACAGATCTTGAAAGAATAGGCCTATCACACTGTGGAAATTCTGAAGAAACAACTGGAGCGGGAGAAACTGCCAAAAAGGTGAAGGTAAAGAAAACACGCTAGCGTATTCAGAATTGTTACACCTCGGTAGAAACTTTCTCTAAACTGCGGTCAGACGATGAAAAGAGACTTTTTTGTCCTGAACCTTTTCGATGAGACCAGCCTAGCTACAAATTGCAGCCTAAAAGTTTAAAGAAGCCGCACATATGTACAGTGGCTTCTATCCCCCCTAAGCAACCGGGCTCAATCCCTCTCTCCCCCCCCGGCCGGGCATCCCCTCTCTCCCAGATCCCATATTGCTGACGTGAGTTTTAGGCCTATAGCTCATTTCTGATTAGATAAATGTGTCTGTAATTCATAGGTTTCGTCTGCTAAAATAGCATCAATCCAACTTCCATTTATGCGAAGATTTCTTTCATCAATACAGCTTCCATTTTAAATTGACCATATATATAATGGATACCAATGGAAAATAATTAAAATCTCGCATTCACAATCACCGAAATGCAACAAATTCATCAATCTACTCAACTTGAGTCGAGCATTAAGGCATTATGAAATTGTTACTCACAATGCGATAAGGATCATTAGTTTCATTAAAGGTTACAGTATATATATATATAGTTGGGTACTGACCGTACGCCACGGTAGCGCTAAGTCGCTAACCTGGTAAACTTAAAGGCGTGATGCTTTTGACAGTGTTCTGTCCATTTGTCTGACCGTAAAATGTTGCCGCATGCCAACTCGCAACAAAGATTATTATTAATTTTATATTTCGTATTTTTCACGCGGCGCAGTATCAGAGGCGAAAATCTGTACATAACTTTGTGGAGACAGACTTTTCTGGGGTCGGGTTTTGCATGTATTTTGGGGGGGACACAGGCCTGTCAAAACTTTGGGGGACAGTTCTCACTGGGCTCAACTTGCGCCCGCCCTGTATAGGGATAGAAGCCCCTGCATATGTATCGTATATCGAAACTATTAATTTAATAACGCAGGAGATGAGAATTCTCTGTTTACCTGTCCACTCCATATTTCTAAGAAAAGAGTAATATGATGCGATTATCGCGAACAAAAGTCATACACGATCTGAGGAGTTTTCTATCTGATACCCGACTTATCGCCTTCGACGTCTTTTATAGGACATCTGCTGCGTAGCTGTAGCCTATAAACCACTTAACGACGTCTCCACTTAACATAGTAGAAGTGTAATCATAGGTTAGTTGCTTGGAGGTCGTGCATGAACAAGGCTACACTTTTGTCGAAACTATCATTGTCATCAATCCTTTAATTTTTTTGTCAAGTGTATATAGATTACAGACACTTTAACAGTAGGTCTAATCAATTGATTATTCTGTTCTGTAGCAATTAACAGGTATTCCCAAAATATCGTGTGACGTTCAAATGAAACAAATTTTCAACGATAAGCAATAGGCTACTAAATATAGTTTTATCATAACACCAATGGCAGATCCGGAAGTTTGCAAAATGTACGCTAAGCCCGTAGAGCCTATATATTACGTCATCGATGTCACATTCCTGGGCCATAACTAAGCATGAAGTGTTTATCTATTTCATAACCACCTCTTTGGTTTTCAGCATTGTACGATCCTTTTCATATAATTATAGTGTACGATGGCCAATGATATGGGAATATTGTCATATGGGATTGACGTCCTGCGTATGACGTTGCTCTTGAAAAGTTTTCTCTAATCTAGAATGTAGGCCCTATCTTGAAAATTTCCTTAACAATTTCACATTATTTGACACACACACACATATACCACGAAATGGCGTCTTATATATACGCGTGTGTGTGTGTGTGTGTGTGCGTGTGTGTGTGTGTGTGTGTGTGTGTGTGTGTGCATGACTTGCACAAATAAATTCTAGTAACGATTGTTTGCAGTTCTTCTGGCGCACTCATCATTTCGCTCCCATCCAATCAATCAATCAATTTCGTTTATTCTCGGAATCAAGCTGACAGGTCGTAACTTGTAATAAATATCAGACAGACATGGGCGTAGCCAAAACAATATTTCGGAGGGGGTTTTAAGATTTGAGGGGAGTTTTCCATTGGAAATGGTCGCAAAAGTTCAGAATTTTTGTATTTTCCATGTTAAAGCATATAAAAAAATTCGAACATTTATTTGGCGGTAGAACCCGTAAAACCCCCCATAAATACGTCCATGCTGAGACAGAAATTACGTAGTAAAACTTCTCTCAATTGCAAGCGTCATCACCAGCGTCATAAGGAGCCTATAAGTCAGACATTGGAAGCTATTAGCGGATAGACATTGACAATGTCCCACACAGTCACTCCCTAATACACCGCCTATAATAATTATTATTAAAAGAAATAATAGCTTTCGATGGCGCTCCATCAGTGACATGTGCGGAAGCCTCACACTTGCTGTGAACATCCATTGCTTTGCCTGGCAAACTTTGTGGGCTCTGTCAGGCCCAGCGCGCAGTCCGATGTAAGCTTTACATCAAAACAATGACCCTGCGTGGGCCAGCCACTGCTGGGTCACATGCTAGTCTCCCGAAGGAGGATACGCCTTCATTCTGCCATTAATCCATGAAACCAAATTCGTTGGACCCATAGTCAGCGAGCGAAGTCCAACCAGTGACAATGGTCAGCCAGCTATGGCCCACTGAGTGTAGTGGTAATGAATTGGTGGATCATTAAAACATAGTTTGATCGAACTGAAATAGTTTAACTTTTAGATACTAACTGAAACGTTAGTTCAGTTAAGCTGTGCAAAAGCCTACATCAAGTGAACTTTTCGGAGAGAGAGAGAGAGAAAGAGAGAGAGAGAGAGACAGACAGACAGACAGACAGAGAGAGAGAGAGACAGAGAGACAGAGAGACAGAGACAGAGACAGAGACAGAGAGACAGAGACAGAGAGAGAGACAGAGAGAGAGACAGAGAGAGAGAGAGACAGACAGACAGACAGAGAGACAGAGAGAGAGAGAGAGAGAGAGAGAGAGAGAGAGAGAGAGAGAGAGAGAGAGAGAGAGAGAGAGAGAGAACACGTACGTTGTCGTTGACGTTTTATCCGTTTATAATTAGCCACCCACGGACAAAGTAACCCGTCAAACTGGATCGGAATAGCTTAGCCTACAAGCTTTAAATTTTCTTAATAGGCAGACATGCACCTATGTGCTTTAGAAAGGTAAAATATGCTGGATAACTGCTCATTTAAAACCTTATATCCATCAACCAATATACCCACTCATTCAGCCATTTCTCATCCACAACAGTATCTCATTGTTTCAGGCGCAATTTGAAGTCTTTCAAAAGCGTTTAAGCGCGCTATCTTAATGAACTGAAGAGGTCGGACTTACAACAGTTTGAAAATGTTGCCTTTATGCAGGTTATTTCAAGCGGAGAGATTGCTCCACTCAAATGCACAAGGAAGTCAGATTTTGTTTCATTGTGGTGCGGGATATAGGTTAATACATGCTGCAGTAGCCTAGGCCTAAGTCACGTAAGCTGCAGAATGTAATGATCACTGACCAGATTGACTCGAGACAGAAAGACACAGGTTTCTGGTGAATATCATCATCAATTTATTGCTCCAAACATTGACAAAGTAACATTTCGCTGTACAGAGATCTGTTGGTCGCAAAAGGGAAACCAGAAGACGCTACATCCGCAATCGATGATCTTCCTACAAGCAGGTTCTTGAATGTAATGTTCTCCTCCACCGCAAGCCAGTGCAGTACGTCTCACTTAGGTCCATGGGCGAAGCCAGAAAATAATTCGGAGGGGGTTTTAAGGTTTCGGAGGGGGGTTCCATTGAAAATCGTGGCAAAACGCCCTGGCACCGAAACGAACAGAGTTACAGAGGAGTTGGGCTATTGCGGACTTGATTTTATATAGCGCCGGTGAATAAGCTGGTCTCCCTGACGTGGCTTTCGTGGGGGCTGAGAAATTTTCGAAGATTTACATTACATTACATTACAAAAGTCCAGATTTTTTGTATTTTGCATGTTAAAGCATATACAACTTTTTCCTGAAACTTATTTGGGGGTTTGAACCCGTAAAACCACCCCGTAAATACGCCTATGCTTAGGCCTACAGCTCATTGTAATTGTAATTGTAATTGTAATTGTAATTGAACATTTGTATAGCGCCACTCAGAGATTCTCTTCAGGCGTTTCCGAAACAGAGGAAGGGAAAGGCTGAGGAGCTCAAGACGCAATTCATGCGGAAGATGGTTCCAAGTAGAGGGGCCGACATAGGCAAAGCTTCTGGATTGAGCTGTTGCACCACGCATGCGGGGACAACCAGAAGGCCTCTGGTGGCAGAGCGCAGAGCAGAGCGACCAGGAAGTGTAGAAACCGATGTGCAGAAGGCCTGAAGGTATGAAGGAGCTACCCCGAGCAGAGAGTTGCGCAAAAGTGTAAGAATTTTGAATTGAATGCGCTGGGGCACAGGAAGCCAGTGAAGAGTTTCCCGAATGAAGGTAGATATGTGAGAGTACTTTGGGAGACCACAGATAAGGCGGGCGGAGGCGTTAAGAATGGACTGAAGCTTGGAGAGGTTTAAAGAAGAGAGACCGGCAAAGATGGAGTTGCCGAAGTCAACCCTTGTACAGATCAGTGCATGGACGAGAGTGTTGACCGCGTGAGGAGAGAGTGAGTGACGGATGGTGCGAATTTGGCGTAGATGATAAAGGCATGTTCGAGAGATGCGATTGACATGGTCTGAAAATGAGAGAACTGGATCCAGGCTAACGCCCAGATCCCGAACTGAGACAGAGTAGTGGACGTGTGGGAAAGTAGTGCGGAGAAATCCCATGTCAATCTTGGCTAGTTGGGCTCTACCGCCAAGCCAGATGAATTGAGTTTTGTCTGAGTTAAGGCGGAGACGGTTAGAAGACATCCAAAGGTCCAGCGTCGTGGTGGCCTCAAGGACCCTCACGACCAGTGAAGCAGCTGTGCTGGCTGGACCATGAGCAAAGGCTTGGGTGTCATCGGCGTACTGATGAGCCGAGACCCCTTGAGAGTGAGTATGTCTGAAAGGTCGGCGGTGTAGAGAATGTAGAGGAGTGGTGCCAGGACTGAACCTTGGGGCAAACCGTATGGAATAAAAGTCCAGGGAGAGCGCGTGGAACCGAAGACGACAGAGAGAGAGCGGTCAGAAAGAAAAGAGCGGAACCAAAGAAGGGCTGAATCAGCAATGCCGAAAGATTTAGATAAGCGCTCAAGGAGGATGGCATGGTCCACAGTGTCAAAGGCGGCACTGACATCGAACAGTGCGAGAAGAGTGACGTGACCTTGGTCGACTGCACTAAAGACGTCAGCAAGAAGGTGAGTCATGAGAGATTCAGTAGAGTGGTATTTCCTAAAGCCGGATTGGAGAGGAGGCATTAGTGAGTTGGTGTCAAGGTAGTGAACGAGCTGAAGTGAAATGCATTTTTCTAAGAGTTTAGAAAGGAAAGACAGGTTGGAGATAGGGCGATAGTTGGAAGGAGTGGCTGGGTCTAGGCCCTGGCGCTTAAGCGATGGAAAGACCACTGCCCTTTTGTGTGGGACTGGAACAGAGCCCTGAGCCAAAGAGGAGTTACATACTAACAGTAAAAATGGGAGAAATTCGTCCATAAATTCTTTGATTATAAATGGAGGAAGCAGATCCAGCTCGCACGACTTCGACGAAGAGTCCTGAATGAGGCAGCTGAGAGCATCCTTGTTTAGAGGCTCCCATCCGGTGAGACTGGCTGCGGTAGGGGGGAAGGAGGGAGGCGGAGAGCCCTCGGTAGATCGACGGGTCACGGCAATCTTCTCGGTTATATAATCCAGATAATCGTTGGCAGTGAACGAAGGTTGAGTAGGAGAGCATGGTGCAGCGGAGCGACCGAGGACACCAGCGAGTGAGGACCATAGTCGACGCGGGTTACTCCTCTCACGGACTATCAGCTCCTCCCAGTATAACGTTTCCCTGGCGCGAAAATCTCTGTGCATCTCTCGGAGGTGTTGAATCCAGACGAGACGGTCCGCCGGATCGCAAGAGCGACGATATCTGCGTTCCAGGCGTCTGACGTCCCGGCGTAGGGTGCGACAGTGAGAGTCGAACCAGGGCACGAGTGGTCTGTGGCGGATCCGGTGTGATCGGAGCGGGAGGAGAGTGTCGATGAGAGGAAGAACCGTCGAGTCAAAGAGAGCAAAGAGTTCCTCGGTTGAGTTCTCAGCCCGTGAAGATAGATCAACGCAGAGAGGACTATTCAGCAATCCGGTGCGAAAGGCTTCCCGGTTTAAATTTCTCCAGCCACGGGAGTGGCGAAGGGCGTATGTTGGCTGAGCGGAGAGGAATGGAATATTGTAGAGTAGAAGCCCATGGTCGGAGATGGAAGGAGGTTCCACTCTAAGGTCGGTGATGCCGCAATCCTCTCGCGTGATAACGACATCTAGCCAACCCCCAAGAACGTGTGTAGGCTCAGCCACGTGCTGGATGAGGCCAAACTGAGAGAGGAGGTCCAGGAAGCGAGCAGATTCCGGAAGAGAAGGGTCTTCCAGGTGAATGTTAAGGTCTCCAGTGATGATCAGCTGGCTGTTGTAGGTGGAGAAGATTTCCAGAAGCGCAGAGAACTCGGAGAAGAAGGCTGGCGTCACCGGAGAGGAGCCAGGCCGGTAGAGGGTGAGGACAGTGAATGGCCCTCTGGAGGAAGAGCAGGAGAAGCTGAGGAGCTCGAAGGTGGAGAGGGAAATGGGAAGAGGTATCTTTTTAACTCGAAGATGATCTCGATAAAAGACTACAATGCCCCCGTAGTTCTGCGCCAATGGGTCAGATGAGGCGTCGAGCGGACGAGGAGCATCAAGGAACGAGTAGCCCGTGGGGGCTGCACGACGAACTGAGACGTCAGATGAAGTGGAGTGCCAGGACTCCGTTACGACGAGAATGTCAAGGCTATGAGAGATTGTGTTGGCGATTTCCATAAACTTATTGCCCAACGAGTGAGCATTGAGTGTCCCGAGTCTCAGACCCTCTGTTCCACCACACACTGTCGGCGAAGACAGTGGGGAGGTCAGGGCAGGAGGCGCACGCGGAGGTTCAGACTGAGACGGAGAGGAGGAGGCTGAGGAGGAGTCTGCAGGTGCAGCTGTAGGCCGACGCGTCGTGGAAGAGAGATGCTCGGGCCGTCGGTCAGCCGGGCGCCAGATGCGCAGGCTGCAGATAGGGTCTTGCGGACGGCACGAGGGATGGGGAGAGACGGTCGGTTGTAGGAGCGAAGCTCTGATGAGTCATACCTAATGGCTGCAGGAACTTCTGTCATGACTGTGTATGTTTGACGGAAACATCGCTGATGAAAATCGAGCAAAAGTCCGTAAATATACGCTAAATGACCAAAAACTGATGAACATAGGAATCCAGGAGGTTAAACAAGTACATGAACGCAAACAGTTAAACGAAAAACGCCCGAAGTATATCCAAAAATCGATGTTAAGACAAGAGCCAGCAGGTCGGCGGCCACACACGCCGGAGCGCTATAGGCACTATGCATACAGGTAATTGTAATCGAACATTTATATAGCGCCGCTCAAAAATAAGCAGCGCTCTCGACCTGCGTCAGTGCCTGCCTCAGGGAACAACAGTCTTTTAAGACGTCTACGGAACTGGGAAGGTGAGAGGGTTAGTAACTCAAGGCGAAGAGACTGGGGAAGAGAGTTCCAAGCTGATGGGCCAACACGTGTACCGTATTCAAGTAATAGTAGTAGTTGTAGTAGTAGCAGCAGCAGCAGCAGCAGTATTGCTGGCTTCCTGACACGCCAATAAGCCTGTATACAAGCTATATTCTCTGTTATTCGTTGACTAGATGTTTGCCCGTCTTAAGACGGTGAAGTTTAGAGAGCTCGCACGCTCCACTTAAAATCGCATGACCGGCGGCCCGCGGGCCCATACAGGGCAATAGACTATCGTGGAGCGCAAATATTTTATCACACAGCAATTTGAATCCTACCAACTTTCATTACACGCAAATTGGAATCAACGTGACGGTTTAAATTTGATAGCAGCGCCACCAACCACATAGCAGCGCCACATACGGATTTCCATTACACGCAAATTGGAATCCATGCGACAGTTTAAATTTGATAGCAGCGTCACCTACCGACTTTTAGAATTAGATGCAAATTGGAATTAACCTTTAGGGTTAAAGTTGATAGCAGCACCTATACTGAGGAACAAAAGAAATCTTGCGACCTCTAGCAGTTACTACTCGCTGGCTGCGCCAGTCTCGAGCAACCACTAGCGGTGTTGTTCTCACTCGAGCGACCTCTACCGACCACTCGCTGGCTGCGCCAGTCTCGATATTAGAGTTGCGTGCCTTCCCCTCTACTCCCCCGTGGCCCTACAGACGTCCTTTGTGTGACGTCACAATATAGTCTTGCCGCTGCGCGGCTGTGTTCATCGTGTGACGCTACGCAGTCTGTCTGACTGTCTCTACCGACCGATACGTTTCCTACGCTTTTCAAACACTCTCTGACGTTTCATTGGATGTCAACGATTCACAAGTGACTGTTCTTGGCTTAATCGTGGTCTCAGTGTCGTCAACATATTAACAGTTGCGTTAAACAGAACGTTAGCTGTGAGGTGACCTTAAAGTGGCGGACAAAATTTGTATAGGGGAAGAAGAATTAGGAAGGGGAGAGGGAAGGGGAAATAGAAGGGAAGAGAAAAGTGGAGGGGTCACCAATGCTTTGTGGGGCAAAGTTACGCCCTTGGCTGGAAGCCTGGAACTTGGAACCAACCTGTCCTGCAAAGTTGTTTGTTAACACGACCACCACAAACGCAAATGTCCGAAATTTCGTTTGAAGCTTCTGAACAAGAAACATCACTATGGTCAAAAGGCTAACTGGCAGCAAAT
The DNA here is from genome assembly GCA_020284085.1 of Aporrectodea caliginosa. NCBI lineage: Eukaryota > Metazoa > Annelida > Clitellata > Crassiclitellata > Lumbricidae > Aporrectodea > Aporrectodea caliginosa. The sequence continues at coordinate 271,727 of JACEVL010000123.1, read as the reverse complement.
GTCTAGTACCAAAGCAACAGTCATTGGTGCCTACAATTCTTACTCCAACTGTGTTACGGTACCCGGCCCGGTACCTATCCACAAGTGTTTGGTTAACGGGCTGTGGAACAATAGGTGGAATAGAATAAGGCCACAATATTTATCGTATTCAAATAAAACATTAAGTTGTATACAATGAAAAAATATTTAAAAAAAGAACAGTGTTCATGCGTGGTAAGCAGTACGTATTAAACATGCAACAGTAACCAAAGGATAGGGTCAATAAGCAGTGACAATTTATACTTTGAGTCAAAGATTGAAGTTTGTTGGCAAAAGTAAGGCCTAGTGTTACCAAACAGTGTCTCACAGAAGGAGACATCGAAGCCTCTAATGTTCCAAACAACAACCGTAACTGTAATAAAACCAAATAAAAACCTCTTCTGTACGAAACAACGATCATAACTGTACCCACTAACAAAACCAAATAAAAACCTCTTCTGTACGAAACAACGATCATAACTGTACCCGCTAACAAAACCAAATAAAAACCTCTACATTTGCAGGAAAGTCATAGAACTGCTTATTCATTGGCATGTTTACCAGTACTACAGCAAATCTGGGCCACTTACCACCAAGGCCTCAGACAAAAGTCTCATCAAGCAACTTTGCAAAAGTGTGCTGTATTAGCCTACATTTAAATAACTTGTCTTCAATCAAATGTTATTCAGGATAAATATATTAAAATTGTGACGATAGTCATAGAATTTGTTCCACCAGTTCTTCCTTCTGCATTAGACTTGGGTTTTAGACTATGAGCAAGACAATGAAAACTTTCAGAGCTTATTTCCTGCCAAATGCAGCATCCAGCCTGGCATCTTCAACCAACGAGGAATGTATGAAGCAATCCAGAAGTTCCTCATTGCCAACAGAACTGAAATCGATCTGATGTTGTCCGGCGTCGTGCCTGAAAACGCAAACACCAAAGTTCAAATTCAGAATAACACTATAATATAATTATTATATTCATTTCAAGCAGGACGACACACCACTTCGCCACTAACATCTCACAAAAGCCACTAAAAAGATAAAAAAGAGAATAAATGTTGGAATTATTGAGATTTGGAGTCAATGGGATGGCTTGACAATACTCTTATATAGAACTCTAGGTATATAGAACTCTAGGTATATAAGTACATAATCCAAGTATTGGAAACGCAATAAACGTTATTGCACAGAATTCTGTGCTTGAGTGCATGTGAGCATGGCCACTTCACTTCCAGCAATGCTTGGCAATGAACAATCTGCACAATTCATTCATTCAGAGCATTTATGTAGCGCCCCTACATGATACCTACTCAAAGGTGATCCCAGCCCAAATCCGGCGATAAAAAACAGTTTTCAAATGCTTGTGAAAGGCATAAGTGGAATCCATAGTTAAAAGAACATGCAGGTCTGAAGGAAGGTTATTTCATGTGGTCGGCACAACCACTGACAAGGCATGATGTTGCATTGTTGACATACCGGTACATGCAAATGGAACAAGAAGTTCACTTCGAGATGCAGAACGAAGATTTCAGCCAGCCAAATCAATATAATCTCAGTATAACAAAATTTCATGTAAACATTTTTTGACTTTTTCAGTAGGGCACTATTATGCATACATTTTGCATTGCAGCTACACATAATTGGATTATAAAAATGATTATTATAAAAAATTTAGAAGTTTGTTCAGGATGTCATCAGCTCAAACATTCAGATAGTTAAATTCTAATAACTACAAGAACAACAATATCGCATCATACAAAAGATCTGTCAGATTGTTAATGATATTTGTATGAATGCTATGAAATGCATGCACATAGGTACATACAGACGTAACTGCAACCTCCATATTTCTAAAGCACCACTTGAAAGCTTAGCGCAGTGCACCAGCGTCTTCATGAGCACTGAATACATATGTATCCGGGCATTAGGGGTCATCCATTTAGTACGTATGCATTGAGGGGAGACACTTGGGCGAGTTAAAAACATGTTATAAACACGAGGAAAAGGGGGGGGGGGTAAACCTCGACAACACTGTCAATATTAGCCTTCCTTCATATGAGTGTTCTATATTGGCCTTCCTTCAAATGAGTCACAGTTCAGCCATCAGGCAATTAATAGGGCTAAGTAGGGCTCTGGGAAAGGACCACACACTTTGTATGACGGTTACCTCTGACTGCTTGCTATTAACTGTCTTCCAGCTGTGCACTGAGTCCAGAGAGTTTGGCCGCCTGCCCTATTCAGTCAGGATATAGACCGTTCAATAGGATTAGGTGGGAAAGGTCTCCAATGGCAGGCACTGTCACTCATAGATGGGGCAGCTAAAAGTAACCAATGAATTCTCATGGCCGAAAGTATTCACATTTCATTGTCCTCTTATTTTTAAGGTTGTTTATTATCCAAGACTTCCTAATAATAATTTTTTACACTGCCTGTATGACGAATCTCACAGAAACACATATATAGCCTCGACCCATGTTCATAAATCTAAGATAACAACAAACAAATGATGTAAACTCAGCCGGGAAAGGTCTCCAATGGCAGTCACTCATAGAAAGCAGAGACTGACCAATGAATTCCCATACATGACTGAAAGCATTCGCAGTTCGTTTTTTTCCACATATTCGTTAAGCTTGTGTGTTATCCAAGACTTCCTGATAATAATAATTTCCACATACTAACCATCAACATCAACAAAGCCATATTCTGATCCAAGATCCTCTGTTATAAGAATGCGACCACTCTTTGACATAATCTTTGGATCTACAATATATATGAATGAATAATTAATTAAATAAATAAATACAATATAAAAGACATAACGATATCCTAATTTCATGCTAGCTCTGTTCTATTACTGCACTGTTAGTTATCTGGCCATTTGCATAATGCCAACTAAGAGCCTTTCCAATATGCTGCTACCCAGCCTAAATGATGTAACAGTTTGATAAGACTGAATAGTGAAGAGTCTGAGGTATGAAGCTAAAAATGCATGAAGTCTATTGAACACACACAGAACCAAACTCATGGATTCACAACTGACTGTTGACAGCTTCAGAGTTCCTGGTCCATGCTTTGCTAAAGTAGAGTTATGACAACAGTCATCTGAAGCATTCATGGAACAGGGATACACTTAACAAATGGCACACCCATGGCTGATAGTAAAGGGAGAGAACTGCTTCCAAATACTTAACTGACCACCAAATTGCTCAACCAGATTGTCCATTCTTACATGCTCATTAGTAGCCGCTGGGTGGTCAGCAACTCGGCAATCAATAATGACTTCTCCATAGTGGATGGTTGACACCGCTAAAAACACTGACTCACCATTGCCTCACCAAAATCCTTAGTTTTCTAGTAATAGGTGGCAATTAAGTCCCAATGTGACTCTGTCCATAAGTTTTACAATACGTGTCCAAATCAGAATTGTCATCGTCATCATCACCTATGGTGTGCAATTCTCTGTAGCACTGCACAACCGATAACCATGTGTCTTTCAGGCTGTCTGTAGTCCAATACTTAGTGGGCATAGGTTGGATGCCACCAACTGCATCCACATTTCAGAAAGGTGTCCAGCTGGTCTCTTTCAACCTCAAGGTGTCCAACTGGTCTCTTTCAACCTCTTGAGGGGTTGGATAACATGAAGAGCTCTCACCAATGGTGAGGCATGGTCCTGTTCGCCCTCACAGTGCAGCATGTCTCCACACAGCCAGACCTTCCTGTTGGTCATCTCCAATGCTGGGATGCACTCATGTCATGAGGCACATAGGGTATGTCCGGTTACTCTCCTCAGGCACCACTGTTGACAGGTACCAGGTTCACCTGTAAGTCCTTGAAAGCATCCAGGTCTCCTCTCAAATAACAAGACATGCATTATGTAAACTTATTCCTTGAATAAGCAGAGTTTGGTTGTCAAGAGTTAGATGCTAGCACCCCAGAATCCCTCCTCACTGTATGTTGCTCATGCAACACCAAACTTTCAGTCCACTGCCACCATTGGCCTCAACATGAGAACCGAGGATTGGGAACCACAAACCAGCTCCATCTGGTTCCCCTCGTCTGCTAATAATGTTCATCATGGGTCGAGTGACATCTACATTTAAATTTTTTTCCATGGAAGTTGAATTGCCCAGTTTCTAATTTACCTGCCTCTGATCCATTATTTCCATGCACAAAACCAAGATCTTCTGTATTTTGACAAGGACAGCCAATCAGCATAATCGAAGTCACAAAACTTTTCTGACCAAACAAATTCACAAGGGTGCCTCTGCCTGACTGTCTCCACCATTATCTCATCCATATCACATAGGAACTGATCTGGAGCCATTCTAGATCCTTCGTCATACTTTTCTATCCATCCTGAACCATTCCGATGGTACGTGTTGATGTACAGTTCCTTCATTAGGCCGACTATCTTCACTGGTGTTATATGAAACAACAGATGGGGCATGATCCACTGAGTCACAGACTGCCCTCAGGTTGATGTAAACAATCGACAGCAGCTGTTAGACTTCTCTTCTAGTTTGGAGCAGACCATGCAGAGTGGCGACTGGCCAACAGCTAATTCTAATCGATTAGCTGTCGCCTGATCCTAATTCTAATCAATTAGCAATTTATTTAGCTAATTCTAATCGATTTACAGATCTTTTTAATTATGTTAAGAACGAGTTAACAATTGCTGTGTCAAACTACTTGATTTAGTCAATGTGACTAATTTCTGAAGGGGAAAAGGAAGGTTTTGTAAATCTAATGAAGTTCCAGCTCCACGATATCGTATGCCAACAATTAAAACCATGAGAGCTAAAAACACTACTGTGCTTTGATTAAAATTTGACAATTTCATGAAGCAAATATATGCATAAATTACAAAAATCTAGTTATAATTGCTAATTGATTAGCTGCTGCTAATACTAATTCTTCTTGGATTGTTGACATAATTTTTTAGGGGGTCCGTCAATGTTTGACAGTTGTTGACAAGGGGGGAGGGGGTCAAAAACTGCCATAAATTTGTTGACATAATTAATGGACGACCCCTAACGTCATTAATATGTGTCTCCCTTTCTCTCATTAACCAACTTGAATCTGTTTAAACATAGCAGCTCAGCTAACTGGTGGCATTCCAAAGTGTGGTGAAGCATTGTGTTGTCGTGATGCATTGATTGCCAATTCGAAGATGCACTAATTGCACTTGGTTTAAGATTACCTTGACACGGAGTTTTCATTTTAAGTTTAAGCTTAAGGAAGCCTTCTGGAAGAGAAGAGAGAGGAAGGCTGAATCTCGATCTAAAGAAAATAATTATAAATTATTATAAACAGTGAAAAAGCCTCATATGGAGCATCACACTAACTATATTGATCAGAGACATGGACTATTGGAAAGGCAGAAATGGAGAAGCTCAAAGCATTTTAAATGTGGCTATGGAGAAGAGTGGCCAAGATCAGCTGGATGGACTATAAAACAAATGAGGAGGTGTTGCAATTGGCGCAAGAGGAGTGAGGTAAATGGTCAACGCAATAAAGAGGATACAAATGAACTGGATTGGTCAAACACTATGCGGAAATTCGTTCCTGAGGACAGTGCTTGAAGGGAAGAAATCAACTGGAAGACAAAGAAATATAATGTTGGATAAAACAGAGGAGGATAAAAAGAAATTCAGGAAAAAATACATAATAGAGAAAAACGGCGTCATTTCATGTCTGCACCTGCCTAAGGGTAGAAGACTGAAGAAGAATGCCAATGTCCAGCTGTCTGACTGGGTGTGCTCCATTTTAGCTTTATGGAGCTATGTATGTCAGTGTCATCTACTGTACTAGACCACAGATCTGTTTGCACTGCAACACAGGGCGATCTGGTTAACACCCCATCCTGTACTACCACAATGCAACACAGCCTCACAATAATTGGCCCCTCAATCAGGAACAGACAATATAAGTGATTGGAGATGGATGTCAATTAATGGTAGAGAGAATCTGTTAAATCAGTTGAGAATAAGATGATCAGACACTAAAGAAACTCACAGCAAAAATACTTTTTTTCTCTGTGGAAGGAGCAGTCCTTTCGTAGATGTCAGACACCAGCTCAGTACGAACTAGAGTAGGCCAAAGGCTGACGACAGCAACATTGTGTTTCCGTAGTTCAATTGCACAGTCTGCAGCCATCCTGTCACACTACAAACAACACACATAACTGGGTACTCATCACATGCATCGGACACTAATCCAATCTGTAAAATTGTATGGTGTCGTTACCATAATGCACAGCTATTCTATTCCCTCTAATGCCGTTAACAAGTATGCATGACAAAATAACTCAAGCCTTCGAAAATAATGAATCTTCTATCGGTATATTCTTTGACATGGCTAAGGCCTTTGATACCGTTAATCATAACATTCTCCTAAGTAATAAATTAGCTAATTACGGTATCAGAGGCACGCAGCTTGATTGGTTTAGAAGTTATTTTGAAAATCGTTATCAATGTGTTTCTTGTAACGGCACACTATCCGATTTGCGTCTTTTTAAGTATGGAGTCCCGCAGGGCTCTAATCTAGGACCCCTCCCGTTTCTTCTTTTAATAAACGATTTACCCAATTCATCATCCATTTTGACGTTTATTTTGTATGCGGACGACACAAACGCTTTCTATTCCCATACCTCGTATTTGACTCTAACGAAAATTGTAAATGCGGAACTTCAATTGGTTGCTGAATGGTTTGTTGCAAATAAATTATCGTCAAATTTGGAAAAACCTCTTTCATCCTATTTAAATCGAATAAAAAGAAATCTCCCCCAAGTGGCTCAAACGTGCTATCAATTAATGGGTTAGCTTTATCCCAGGTCGTTTCGACAAAGTTCCTCGTCATATATCATGATATATGTTGATCAGCATTTGACCTGGACTGACCACATTAAGTTTATTTCTGCAAAAATAGCAAAACATTTGTGGCATTCTGTCCAGGGCATCTCATTTGCTCCCAAAATGTATTCGTTCTCAACTTTATTACTCGTTAGTACACCCTTATTTCACGTATTGCAATTTAGTATGGGCTTCTAACTATGCCTAAAGATTAAATAAGTTAGTGCTACTACAGAAGAGAGAAGTGTGAATAATTGCTATGGCTCCCGTGGTTCGCATACTGGCCCATTATTTTCCGAACTCCAGAGTCTTAGGTTTTGTCATATTAATAAGCTTCAGGTATGTGATTTCTTCTACCACTTTGACCACAACCTCATACCGAACGTTTACCGGTGCTTTTTCCAACAAGACTCCGAGTACATCCATATTTTACTAGAAACTCTAGATCGTATCATAGCATACAGGCACATTCTAACTCTCATAGATTTTCTCTAAGATTTATGGGTCCTGCAATCTGGAACTCGCTTCCTCTCAATATTAAACGGCACCTAATTTACAAATATTTTTAAAAAAATGCTGTGATCATATTTAATCAATGAGAAGTAAATTAAACGCTCTATTGGGTTAAATAGTTGTCAGTTGTTAAGTAGCAGTTAAGTTTAGTAGTTAAGAGTTATATGTTTTGAACTTATATTGTTCCCTTTGCAAGTTTGTTTTATAATCTGTTTCTAAGACACTTTAAGTTATCCATTCCGTCCCTATTTTCTGCTTGGTAATTGGGGTCCCTCCTCTTAGCGGGATTGTTATCCCTCTTGGGGCCCCACTGTTGCCTGTGTTCCAATGATTTGTTCAAATATTAAAAATTAATTTTCACTATTACTGATAAATAATTTATATTAATTTACCAAGCACCTAGGGCCAAAAAATTAAACCAAAGGCTGCATGCCATAAGTTTAGGCTAAACAGATTCAGATTCTGCACAAATGAATTTAAGTACTGAATGTCAAAAGTAAACTCTAAAATGTATCTTATTGCAGAGGCTCCTATGTGTAAGCTTAATAGAAAAGTCAATTGTAGAAATGTACCGCTTCCTTCCCAATGCCATAAGGAACATTGAAGAGATATCGCAAGCCACCAGCAGATGAAACATTTACAATCAAGCCCTTCTTTCGTGGAACCATGAGTCGAGATGCATGCACTGTGCACAGATAATGGTTCCTAAAACAATTAGAACATTCAGAAAACATTGTTCCAATCAAGAATGAAATTTATCAGATATATATACCTTGAAATCAGTACATTTATATAGCACCAACTGACAATCTAATATAAGCATCTGAAAAAACATTTAGGAGCAAAACAGAAACTTTTCAGCAAACTCCATATTTCAGCTAAGCATATAAATTCATAAAATAAGACAGCTGATTTCAGATTGCTCTCATAAAAGCTTCTCTTCAAAAGAATGAATGGTCTGCAGCATCATCACCTTGCAACTGAAGGACTTAACAAGTTAAAGGTTTCATAATATACTTTGTAACATACCTCAGCCCAACACGGTTCACATCATCCCACATTGAGAGTGGCTGCTCCCAGAATGGAACACTCATGTATTTTCCAATAACCTGCAATTAATAATATAAGAATATCTACTATCACTGACTAATTTGGATAAAAAACAAAACTGTGGAAAAAATCATTCAGTGTTAAAAACTAAGATGATAAGTAAATTTTTTTTAAATATGCGTAAAATCCGGAGGCAAAAGCCCCCTTGCCTTCCCTCTGGACACCCATAATTCTTACTGGTATCAAATGCTTTTTTAGATAGGCATTCAACAGTGTGTGGCAACAGGGACTGTAAAGGTAAAGGTATTGCCCATGCTTGTTTCGCGAGCGTCGGGCCCAAGTGTGAAGTTGATAATCCAGTGTTACACTAAGCAACTGAAATTGAAAAATTGTCACACGTTCCTTCTGAAGTATTCTACAAGTCCTGTACAGATACATCATATCCAACCTTAGACCTACCTCTCCTTACTATAACTTATAACTTATAGCAAGACATAATAGGATAAAGGCAGCATGAATGTTTAATGCCTGCTCTGTCAAAACTCCACAGAAGCACATCTCTGGCAATAGAGAAACAAACTTCATTCCACTGGAAGAACTGAACACTATGGATCATCGATATCTTATTCACATAACCATTTTGCTTTAGTTACTTTCCATACACTGGTTTCTTTCATTCTAGGCGTGCACGAGTCTCTCAGTTGACTGTCAACTGAGAGGTTGGGGTTCAAATCCCTGCCAGGGCAGAAATTTGGGTCACGATTTCTGCTCCACCTGCACTCTCCAGCCAACTCAACCACAATGAGCACATTGACCACAAGTTGCTAGTGGGAAGATCAAATGGCGAGGGCGAACACTGGCCGCCTGCCCTCATATACTGAGGCGAAGAAAATGAAGTCGTAACATTTCATATCCATGGCTGCTCCAGGGTTAGCATAACACTTTAATGGAGCTGCATTGGTTTCCCAGTCACTTTTAGTACAAGCTCGTTGTTGAAGTGTTAAAGGACTGCTCTTCTTCGTCTACTTTCATTCCACCACTTATGGGGTTGTGATAAGTATAAGGTGATAGCCTGAGATTACTGGCTACTGGTCAACAGCCAACTGTTGGTTAGGCAACCGCATGCTATCAGAAACTGTCATGCCAACTGTTATCAGCCAAGCCTCATTCCAAGTATTCCAAATACTTTAATTTCAAACTTACCAGTAACAGATATATGGTAGAACCAATCTCCACAGGATGAAATCTCACATATAATCTGACATCTATATTCACTACAAATGTAACCTTTATGCCTGTTTAGAAATTCTCGAGGATTAATGTTCACTCCTCTGGAAGTAAAGTTAGTTTCTTCACTGACCGTCACAGCAGAATAGGCGTTGTTGACTAGAATATCCAACTGGCCATCCTGTTCCGTCTTCACCTGATCAAACAGTCGCTGAATGTCGTCATCCTTTGTATGGTCACAGACAACAGGAATGCATTTCCCACCTCGCTGCTCAATCTGGAAACATGGTTAAGATTAGAGCTTGTAATTACGACAAGTTCAATAGCATCACAAGTAGCAATTACCGGGTAGCTACTTCTAGGATGCTCTACACACTGTCAACTGTTGAGCGCAAATGCTCAGAACTACGTAGCGAGTACATTTTTTAACAGTTTTTTAACACAAGAGACATTGGAATTTGAATTCTCACAGGCATGGTTGAAACTCTGCAATGGAAAATATATTTCCATTATAGTTTCTGCATAGACTGTAAAGTTTTAAACCCATTATATTACTGCCTTTTTGACAGTCATATCAAGAACCGTGTTATTACAAAAGCTTATAATGAGATCATTTTCTACAGCTGAGCTAATTTAGGATTCAAGTTATATCAACTGATTGTAAACTCTCCTCCTCGTCCTATTCCTGAGATACCTATCCTTACCACAACCTCACTATAACCCTTCACCTGTAACTCCTGACTAGATTGCAGACCCACAGAGATATACGCGGATATAAGTAAGTACGTGCTTTATTGAACCGCCTGCAAACGCACTGCACAATATGCAATTGGTTTAATAAAGAATATACTTACTTACTTACTAATGAAATCCAAAATTATGAGCTTGACCCTGTGCCTGAATAGCTTCAAAGTCTCCACTGCAGATTTTACCATATCCTAGCTTTCCTTATAACTGGTAATCTTTCTTTCTTATAAGAGGACAGTAATAAGTTAAGAAGTGATCTTGATCCCACTCTTTAGCATAACTAAAGGTCTATCTCTAATGTTTCTGTCTGATCAAAGATAATATTTAAAGTAGTTCGCATTAAGCTCCGTAAACATTCTGCTTCCACGACTTCAGTCACTCGATGGAAACAGCTGCCCTTGCTGCTAACAAGGATAAATATCTTCTTTAACACTCCTTAATTTTTGCTGCTGCTTTCGACTGTATAGATCACTGTACCCTATTCACTGTCTTGCAACAATCCTTTGGCATCTCTGGCACAATCCTCAATTGTTTTTGCTACAATCTCTCAATACATTCGCATCGTCATCCATCATAGTTCTGCTCTATGGTTCCCTCTAAGTAAGTATATCCTTTATTGAACCAATTGCTAACCGCATTTTGGTGCACATTTTGAAGTATCTCGGGTCCCCTGCTGTTCATCCTCTCTCCCTCTGCACTGTCAGTCTTTATCTCTCATCATGGCAATAATATATAGCTAATGAAATTGGTTGTGTGCATGAAGTGCCAGTGTACCATACATGCTATCAATTGTTATCATAATATCTGCCACTCAAACAGTGAATTTTTGCAAACTCATATTCTATGAGACAATAAATTTAGTTCTCTATATCATTTTTCTTTCCAAAGCCACATTCTCAACTCCTCCTAAACCAAATATACATAACTTATTTGCTTACAATGAAGCCGCAACTTTTTACAATCTATGCCAGTTTAAGCAAACACATAAGGTACCTCTGCTGCTGTATCCACCAGTGAGCCTTTATCATTTGGACCCTTATTCAGTGTCCTGCCTAATAAGCAACAGAATTGACCAGTGTCACAAAAATGAATGAAGACAGAAAAAAGCAATACCATAACAGTTTCAGAATAAAAATTTATTAAAGGGTTATATATACCGGTATATATATATATATATATATACATATATATATAATATACATATATAGTATATGTATACACACATACAAGGCCTCAAACGATGCTCTAAATGCAAGCCACAATTAGGCCAAACAACAGGTTAGTCCGCTGAGATACAGAGAGACGGTCCATGGTGGATAAGTCAGCAATTTTGTCTTTTTATTACAGGAAACATTAATCAAGCAGCAATATCAGTCACTTGGATCAGTAATATTGAAGGCACAACCAAACCAAGATAATTTTAAGCATGTTAACAACTTCTGTAATACCGGTATCTTCAAAAATCAAAGGAACACCAAGATAAAATACTCAGAAAATTGTTAGGTCAAAGTGCTTCCAAATAACAGGAAGCACATGTGTTAAATTAGACAAGGACTCTTGCACAAAGCAGTCATTAACAGGCATTACAAACTGTTCCTTTATGTGAACAGATAAAGCTGAATGCATTTCATACGAGATTTCGAAAACGTATGGAAATCATAAACTGAAATAATAAACCAATGCCTCCGGTATTGAGAATTATTTTAAACCTCTTGACTTTTAAAATTTTCAAAAGCCTGACACGTTTCATAACATCTTGTGGGTTCGAATACACCTCAAGCAGCCGTATAGGGACTCTGGGCAAGTCCTTCACTCGCAATTGCTCATGCGCTTCGGCGTGAAACTCTGATTGAGTGTCCGCGCCTTAGTCGGGATCGCCTCTGAAGAGAAATCTAGAAGGGGCGCTATATCAAGTGCTCATATATACATACATACATACATACATGTCTATTCAGGTTCACTTGTTTTCTCCACCTCTGCCAACTTCACTGGCTGCTTCTCAAAGTTGCACCCTGTTTTGAAGCACTCAATACCATTTTTCATCATATCCTCAAACACTGGTCAACACCAAAGTCCTCCATAACAACTAAAATTTTCTGCAACTGGCTTTATATTATAGGAATATAATTTCAGGACAATTGTCATGCAGTTGGAGCCCATACTTTCAGTTGAGGTGTACCACATCATTTCAACCTTTGACCCCATCACTTCAACTTTGGCAAATATTCACTCACAACTCAGATCCAGTTTGCACAGTAAAGCAGTAATGGTTGAAATAAATAACCACAAAATGAAAATGCTCAATAAACCTATATCTAGTCTTGCAAAAAGTTACCAGTTATATAGACAATGGCTCCTGCCTGGCCCAGCTGTAGGGCAATGCCTTTGCCAATGCCACGAGTTGCACCTGTTACAAGGCAGACCTTCCCAGCCAAACTCATTCCTTTACTGGCCATTCTGCGAAGCCAAATAGCTCACTAATGGTTGAAGAAAGTGCTGTAAAGCAGAGAGTTTTCAGTCATTCAGCTCCGACTAACAAAATGTTAAGTGAAAACAAACCCAACATAGCACAAACAAACACACATTAGCAAAGACACCCACATAAACATCAATGCAAATTCTTATTTATATAAATAAAATGGTCTAAAACAGCCACAGACCAGATGCACTGCTGCTTCCGAATGCTGAACTTCTGAGATACTTAATACGGTGATTCATAAAGCATTGCAACAAAATTCACATGAGTCTCAGCAATCCAGCAGTACAGAATCCACAAATTCTGTTGATATAAGCTGCACAGGGATTGCATTGTCGGGGGTTGGGAGGGGTTCAACCTCCAAATTCATTTCTCAACCCCTCCAGTTAATTCCCAAAAATAACCTTGGAGGTTAAGTTAAATCCCCAGCACTGCTTTCAGAGGTTCAATGTATTCAATTTCCTTAATTCATTAAAACTATTGCTCAAGTTAAGAAATTCCAAAGTGCAGTGAAGTGTATGCCAAATATGTCTCAATGGTGTGGCTAGTGCGCAGCACTGAGAAATTTCTGCGATTCACATTTACATCACATTAGCATATAGTGGCCTTGATCTCATGACATCTGGCCTCATGCCTTTAGGTTGGCACACTGAAGCAGCACTTTAATCTGGTGTTCACTTACAAAGTATATTACTAACAGGCATATACTTGTAAACTGATGTACTATGCGGCAGCCTGTACAAAGGACAGAAGCAAGTTCTACCAGTATTCAGATTATGGATAATACTACTTGGCCCTAGTAAATTTTAGTATGCTGAAGTATGTCACATTTCAAACCTCAAACAAATTCCATGGTTCTGGAAGAAAAATTCTGTGGTCATTATTCAAAGCACTGGTCCAAAGACCTTAAGTAGGCTACTTGAGTAAAAATACAGTGTAAGTCGTGGTCTATACTAAAGATTTCTACAGCACCCAAAGAAAGCTAGGCATTGGTGCTCAGCCAAAACAAAATCGATAGGCAAGTTAAGTCTGATTCGGTTTAATGTAAATAACCAAGGGTCAGAAAAAGACAGTTAGACGGCTACTGTGAATGGTGCTCAGAATTGGAGAGGCGGGTGTATCGGATACTATAATACAGGCCAAGCCCCAGTGTATACAGGGATGGTACTTATTGCAGCGCACAATTGTAGAGTTGTGCTAGCAAGCGGTATAACTGTAGCATACACATCTGAGAATACATACTGGAGTAAAGCACAGCAGCACCATTGTTATACCGTTAGCGAATATATTTACAGAGGGAGAGGCATGGGCAAGAGTAGAAATAGGGATAATGCTATGCCGCAGACTCAACCTTACTTAAGTCAATCATTCCAACCTGAAACCACAGGAAACTGCAGTTTTAATGAAAATGCTTCTTACTAATTTGTAAGCAGTGGGATATATGTAAATGTGGGGCGCGGTGGTGTAGGGGTATGTTCGGTGCCTTGCAGCCGGAGGGTTGCAGGTTCGAATCCACCTCAAGCCGTCCGCGTAGGGACCTTCAGCAAGTCCTTCGCGCACAATTGCTCTGCAATATAATTGTTTCTGCGCCGCTGAGGCGTGTGGCACTTCTGAGCTTGGGGCAACCTTAGGTAGGGCGATATCAAAGATCAGTTGTATTGTATTGTAAATGCACCCGTTTCATTTTTTTGGGGGGGGGGGTCCGGTGGCGCGTTGGATAACATCTGGCGAAGAGAGCGAGAGGTACCGAGTTCGAGCCCCGTAGGGCGGATACCGGCTGCTATTAGCGCCGTGTATTACAGGCTGTCTGTTCTGTTAGTAGTTAACTAGTTAAGATTGTTTCAATTGCATAACATGTAATTGTAGAGCGCAGTGCGTTTGTCAGGCGCTAAATTAAAGAAAATATATTATTATTATTATTATCATATAGCGACCGTATGACCTCGACCCTGCTCATTTTTCAATGAATTGATCAGGTGAGATACGTTACCACCGCTGCCCATTTGAATGGGCGCCACGGCATTCAAGGTTTTTTGCACGGACCTTTCTAAACCTTTCGACTCCGCTAATATCGCTACTATGCTAAACGATTGAAATTGTAATTGAACATTTATATAGCGCTGCTAACCTTAACAACATAATATTTATTATGGTCATCTTACTCAGAAAACGCTATGCGTAACTAAACTGCAAACGCATTAACCGCAAGACGCAAACGGCAAAATTGGTAACACGCACTTTGACCCCATCTGTATTATAATAATTTTATATTATATCATTTTATTTGTTCCCTTTTGAAAAGAATGTTTGTTTTGACTACAAAACTAAACCTGCGACCTTTGGATTTGAATACCAACCAATGAGATATTATACAAAAAGTAAGTACGTAAGTAAGTTATAGCCTTTATTACTCCATTAGCAAACGCACAATGGGACATAGAAAAAGAATGTAAAACGCATAGAGTAGGCCTACTAATGTAAAGTAATAACAATGAATAGTTAAGTTCTAAAGACCTAAAACATGTTGATAGGGCCTACGTGTAACGTATCCTGGTGATAAATCCCTTTCTAGTGGTCAGAACGTGGAATTTCACGGTTGAGGCCGAGAGTAGGCCTATTAATTGACGCACACATCTTCGAATGTAGGTGAGTGGCAGGTCAAAATAGCCTTGCTTTATAATTTTTTCTAAGAGAGTCTCTCTCTCTCTCTCTCTCTCTCTCTCTCTCTCTCTCTCTCTCCATCTGTCGCTCTCTATTCTATCTCACCCAAATTAGCGAATCCCACCAAAGCAGGAGTAGAGAGGAGCAACAATGGTAGAGCGCACTACGTCATCTAGATAATTATAGACGATTACCAGCAAGCCCAATGCATGAGCCACCAGGACAAGCAACGCAAAAAAGGACTGCTTAATTAGCTCTGCAGCTAATGATTAGCCTATACCATCGACAAAAAGCAAATAGTTCAGAGATTTATATACCCTACCCTTACTCAAGCCCCGTTTGAATCCCTAGTTTCAGATCAATTTGCTTTCAGTCTTTCAGACCCAATGCATGGTTCCACCTCTGCAGCCATAATATCCATCATACATCATACACAACTCCTAAAAACCAACAAATATGTCTCAATAATCTCCCTTGACTTCTCCAAGCATTTGACTCCGTTAAGCACTCGATCTGCCCTATTTGACAAAATCTCCACTCTTGATATCTCAGACCAAATCTATAACTGGCTAGGCCTAGTTGAATATCATCTTGAACGCTCACACCTCACTATATTCAAACTAATTAACGGTCGATAAGCCACCTCTACTTCTCGATGCAATGTTGTATCGATCCTAGCCTGAACTTGCACAAGTAATGTAAATTAGATAAAATAAAATAATAGCGTGGCTCCAGGTTCTTCTTGGAGTCTAACTGATCGAGCACGATCGATTTACTGATCGACCAGACCTTTGCTAGGCGATCGACCAAGGAGATCGATCGATCGATCGCCTCAAATGAGCAGCTCTAATAATATGTGTAAGATCTATATTCTATATAGTATTTATAACTTAAGTGATTACATGCACATATTGATTTCATGTAGAACAGTATGGCTTTGGGAAACAGTCAGAGAAATGATACACCATGTGTAATGTTACAGGCCGATAGAGTTCAAATCATTTGAACCGATTCAGAATTTCTGTCTCTGTCTCCACGATCTCTTGCTCTCTGTCCGTCTGTCTCTCCTATATCTGAAACCCCACACTCAATAATTCTATATAATTTTAAGCTGTGGGTTACACCAGCATATGTTTCTGTACGAAAGATTCACGTTCCAATGAATGCTTAGCATTCATTCGTAACTTTTGTTAAATTGCAATGTACCTGATAGCGGTGTGTCTATCAGTTTTGTTACCAATAAAACGAATATAATAATAATAATAATGATGTCTTTGTTTTATAGGCGGCCAGGGTCGGCTGACAGATAAGGAGTGGAGTCATAAAGTCGTTGTAGGCATGTGTTTAAAATTGCTGTCACTCGTATTGGTGCCATATACCTATAGCTATGCCACTTGATATAATGTAACGTATAATTTTACCCACCTTAGGTCTGTACTTGGCTGAGTAACTGTAATACGTACCTGTTCTTATGCATAGTTTTTGGCACTGACTGTTTTTACAATTAATCCCGGATTTTGAAGAATTATGAAGTAAAAGAACTAAAAAAATTAATATTCGTTGGCCAGTTTTAATATTTGTCAATTTCTAAAAATCTTAATATTCGTAATATGCGCATACTCGTTCTATGACGATAATGACGATCACCAAAAACGTAGGCCCTAAATATCCGAAATATCGTCTGAAGCTTCTGATCAAAAGAGACATCACTGTGGTAAAAAGGCTAATTGGTAGCAAATGTGTAGTACCAAAGCATCAGTCATTGCTGCCTACAACAGTCTTACTCCAACTCTGGTACCCGGCCCGGTACCTGCAGCCCACGAGTGTTTGGTTAACGGGCCGTGGAACACTAAGTGGAATACAATAAGGCCACAATTTTTAGCGTATTCAAATAAACCATTAAGTTGTATACAATGTAAAATATAAAAAAACAAAGTGTTCATACGTGGTAAGCAGTACGTATTAAACATGCAAGTGACGCAACAGTAACCAACGTATAGGCTCAATAAGCAATGACAATTTATTATGAAATCTAAACATTGAAGTTTGTTGGCAAAATTAAATTCCAGTGTTTCCAAACAGAGTCTCACAGAAGGAGACATCGAAGCCTCTAATGTTCCAAACAACAACCGTAACTGTAATAAAACCAAATAAAATCCTCTTCTGTACCAAACAACGATCATAACTGTACCGGGTAACAAAACCAAATAAAAACCTCTACACTTGCAGGAAAGTCATAGAACTGCTTATTCATTGGCCCTTTGCCAATAAACGTCTACTGGTACTATATCAAATCTGGGCCACATTTTCACCAAGGCCTCAGGCAGAAGTTTGATCAATCAATCTTTGTAAACGTGCACTGTAAATATTAGCTTACATTTGAATAACTTGTCTTCAATCAAATGTTACTCAGGATAAATATATTAAAATTTTGACAATAGTCATAGGACACTACCATCAGTTCATCCTTCTGCATTAGACTTGTGTTTTAGACCACTCGTAAGACAATGAAAACTTTCAGAGCTTATTTCCCGCCAAATGCAGCATCCAGCCTGGCATCTTCACCCAACGAGGAATGTATGAAGCAATCCAGAAGTTCCTCATTGCCAACACAACTGAAATGGATCTGATGTTGTCCGGTGTCGTGCCTGAAAACACAAACACCAAAGTTCAAATTCAGAACAGCACTATAATCTAAGTACTGAAAACTTTATTGTACAGAATTCTGTGTTTGGCCAGCATGGCCACTTCACTTCCAGCAATGCTTGGTAATGAATGATCTGCACAATTAATTCAGACCACTGAAGTAGCGCCCCTCCAAGATACCTAGAGATTTCTACAGTACACAAAGAAACCTATGTCACAGGGCTTTGTTAATGCAAACTGTCGATAAGTTAATCTGTTTTTGCATATCTTTTATTAATGCAATCAGCAATACAAATAGCTTTGTAAGCTAAAAAGTGTTCTTAAATTTTAACTGGTGAAAACTGTTTGCGGGGAATGTGATGTCGTCCTGTGGGGATGGGGTGGGGATGGGCAGAAAACCTGTGGGGATGGGGCGGGATGGGGATGAACCATGCGGGATGAGGAGACTTACTTGTTGCGGGGCGGGGATGGGGACGAGATTGTCTCCACACGTCACTCTCTACCGCATATGGCCTTGACCCTGCTAATTTTTTAATGAATTTATTGATCTGTTGAGATCCGTCACCACCGCTGTCCCTTTGAATCGTAATCGTATCTCCAAACTTCTAAAGTACCACTAGAACGCCAAGCGCAGGGGGACCAGCCTATTCACGGGCGCTGCGTCTAGTCAGAGGGATTGTCCAAGAGAGTAGTCCGAAGGAGGTCCGAGTCCGGTTTCCAGGGATCAGAGTAGCTGTTACGGTGGGTGTCGTTTAGGTTGAGAATTGGAAGGTATCAATCAATCAATCAATCAATCAATATTCGTTTATTCTCAATAACCAAGTAGATGATCAGTTGAGTTGGGGTAGGAGTTCTTGAAAAGGAGAGACTTTAGTTTCGAGTGGAAAGCCTTGGGGTGCTAGTCCGAGATATAAATCTCTGAAATAAGCCACTATCGCGAGGCGAACCACACTGCAAACAATTTATTAACAAGCGCGACTCTTTCTAAACCTTTCGACTTCGCTAATTACAACAAACTTGATGAAAAAAACTATCGCTATGCTAAACGAAGCAACTGAACAACAGAATTATGGTCATCTTACTCAGAAAACGCTATGCGTAACTGCAAACTCATTAATGCCCGACGCTTTCGGCAAAACTAGTAACACGCACTTTGACCCCATCTATGTTTTGACCCAAGCACGTATTATTATAGGTTAGATTTAAAAAAAGATTGTTTGTTTTGGCCATAGATGGTTTTAACTACACGAGTAGCATGAGTAGAGTACATGACCAGCGACCTTTGGATTTGATTTGAATACCAATTTGGCCAAGAACCAATAAGAAGCTAGACTGGAAAGTCGCCATTGAACGTCATGTGATGCGTTGGAGAGTCTATGTACAGCAGCGCCCTGACGGTTAGAAAGTATTACTTTATTTTACAATTTACATAACAAAATAGCAGAAAAGAAACTCGGCGAATTATTAGAGTTTAAAAGTACAAAATTGCCAGAGTGCACTAAGACGTAGAGCACATAACCATACTCTCCCACCCATACACAACTCTCAATTTATTCCCAGATCCTAAACATTTAGCCTACTAGTTTATTCTAACATTTTCTAATTAACTTTAATTAGGCCTATCCATTATCACGCATGTAAGCATTTCTGCGTTTTGTCAGATTGTTTTTTCTCAATAGACGAATATTATAGGCCTATATAATTATAAGGCAGAACAGTTATGGCTATGGGATGATTTGCAAATTTTAGTGACGAGGTGACGGAAGAGCGGAGAAGTGTTAGAGAGAAAGAGCAGCGGGCTGAGCGAAGTGGCTGAACCGTGAACAACTGACAGAGATAGGATCGAGGGCTGGGAAGATTCAAGTGTGTTGTAGGTTAGTGATTGGACTTTGTAGGCCTATAGTATTCTTTTAGGTATTTTAAGCCAGTGGAATTTGACGACAGAAGTGATGTAATCGTATTTGGCGTTTTTAGTGACGGCGCAATCGAGAGTATTCTGGATAGCTTGAAGGCGGTTTATTTGTGTAATTGTGTGGTGTCAAGTTCTAAAGAGTGAGTTGCAATAGTCAAATTTAGCACGGTGGACTGTGGATGTAGTGCAGTGTTGAAGTCGAGCATAGGGCAAATTCAGAGGAGATCGCGGATGTGGGGCCGTCCATAAATGACGTCACGCAATTTTGGCCGATTTTTAACCCCCCTCCCCTCGTCACACTTCGTCACAAAAAGTAACACCCCCTCTGAAAATGACGTCACAAAGCTCTGACCCCCCCCGCACAACCAAATTTCCATGGCGAAGCAAAAGGCTCCTTCATGTAACAAATAGGGAAAGAATGAATATTTTAAAATCTAACGGTGACCAAATATTGAAATAATTAGAAAATTATTAATAATGATGCCCGTATACATTAAAATAATTTAAAAAATAATGAAAATTTAATCCTCAAAATTAGTGTTGTTATTATTAAAATTAAATTGTTGTTAATTGTTAAATTTAATAACATAGACCTGGTGTGACGTCACACTTCTCAGACCCCCCACCCCATGTCACACATCGTCACAAATTTCCGACCCCCTCCCCCTAGGTGCGTGACGTCATTTATGGACGGCCCCTGTGCACGAAACAAGAGCAGGAGATTCATGAGCGATATAGTTGGAGAAGCTAAGATTTTGGTCGAAAATTACACCTAGGTTGAGGACAGGAGAATTGTAACTGAATACTAAATGTATGGGTGGATCCAGAGTTGATGTTTAGGTAGATGGAGGAATCCAGAATTTTCTTGAGCTGGTCATGAAGGCCGATAAGTATGAATATGGTGTTAGACAGGGTCAGGCATATTATCGTAATCATAACGTTAGGCTGATGATAATCCATAAATGTATTCCGAAATTTAAATACATTGGAGAAAAATCATATTTACAGTAACCAATTCCTTCTTTGGAGTCATTATGTTACCATTAATAAAACAAAATGATCAATCATCCCTTTTATTCATAAGTTAATTTAAAAATTCATACATGATCATGGACTGTTGCTGAAGCAGAAGTCAGTTTCAAGCACTTCCTTTGCAAGCACAACATTTAGGAATGCCTTATGGCAAAGATATCAACATACAGTACATGTAATATACCAATTAAAATGGATTTGCACTTGTTAGTATTTTGATTACCACAAAACTTGCATTGGTAACTCAATTTGAGGGTCAGGAGTTGAAATGTAAAACAAGAAAATCCATTTACAGCTATTCTGGAAAAACTGAGTTTAAAATTTGATAAATACATGTATTAGTTAATTTCACCTATCTTTGAAAATCTCATCTGGTTTTTTGCATGTCGAGCATCTAAGTTAAATAGTTTGCACATTGAGGCAACAGACCATATTTCTGGTTTCGTTTCACCAATGCCCAGAACTTAAATTTTTACTGCTCTTCCTAATACAGGTATGTTTTTCTAGCAACACTCTCCTAATGTTCCAAAGGCTATGTTACCTAAGAACGTAATATTTAAATTCAATAGTTTAAACCTAAAGTATTGACTAACTGTACATTTTAAAAAACATTTAAGTTTTAAAGTCAGTGTCTTCAGCTACAGCTGGTGTGTTCATGTTGTCCTTGGTGTCCGCACAATAAAGACTTTTGTGGCAATGCGTACATAACGTCAAGTAATCGATCATTGTTCAATGTTGAACATCTGCTGAGTAAAATATTCAGCTGCACGTTTGCATGAGACCTCTTTTGAAGACATACAGACATACCTGTACTACTTCAATAATTGACCTCACCTGTTGTGATGATGGAGACCTGACCCAAAGCAATCAGATTTTTTGGAAACTATAAGTTTCAAGTCCTCGATGAATGTTCTGCTAACCTCCAACTTCCAATCACAGACATTAGTATTTCTCCTTTACTCTTTTGCCTCAACCATTACACCCATATGTTACTATTTATCAAGTGCCATAATCGTTTGCTATTGGTCACTGGAATTGCCTGGTTATGCACAGAACATACACCTGTAACTATCTGATTTTCAATATCAATTAAATTTTTCCATATAACTATGCAGAGAGCAGGGCCGTTGAGAAGGTTCTGCGAATGTGGGTGCAAAAGTTACTACAGGGCCCGTGTCGGTCGAGCGGCCGTTGGTTTTTATATCCCATTTATCCCTTAGTTTTAATCTTTATACACACTAGTACTGTAAGTGGCAGCAACTGACTGTTTGAAAGTAAGTGTAGGCCTATGAGCACTATATATATAACAAACAATTTGTCAATAAAATCTGATAAAATTAATCTCAAATATGTAATTAATTTATTAACACTTATTGATTTCACAGAAATTTTAAGTGAGAGTGAGACTTGCACACGACATTTAGCAAATAGCAACAAAACTCGGCTGAGGGCCTGCGGTGGCTCAAGGGCCCGCGGTGCAAACCGCGGTGCACCGCACCGTTTGCACCTATGGTAAAAACGGCCCTGGCAGAGAGTTACATGATTCTGTGTAAACGAGACATTTCAGAAAACATACTCGATTTTATATTGGGAATCATATATGGCCTTGACCCTGTTCATTTTTCAACGAATTGATCAGGAGAGATCCTTCGCCATTGCTGCCCGTTTGAATAGGTGCCACGCCATTTAAGGTCCCCGTGTACGGCCCGTGCTAGCCCGAGATGTTTAAATCTCTTAAATAAGCCACCTTCGGGAAACGAACCGCTATCCGCTCGCACGCTCTCTTACGCAGAGGAGTATGGGATGCAGCTCCTACGCTCTAACCAATGTGCCTAACTGGGCCAGTACCATAGATACAGTGCAGCTTCCTTCCTGAGAATGCTGGTACCCTAAGTCCACAAGTCAAGAAATTGTTTCATCTGGTTTTGCATATTGGCTCCTAACATGCAGATCATTAAGTTAATTACTACTAATACACAGGAATGTGGCCATATTAAATAAGTATGTTAGGTTTGTCATGTCCGAATACTGTAA
This sequence comes from Aporrectodea caliginosa, assembly GCA_020284085.1. Taxonomy (NCBI): domain Eukaryota; kingdom Metazoa; phylum Annelida; class Clitellata; order Crassiclitellata; family Lumbricidae; genus Aporrectodea; species Aporrectodea caliginosa. The sequence continues at coordinate 248,554 of JACEVL010000123.1, read as the reverse complement.
ACTTGTACTGCAAGTCAGCAAAACTTAAATACATTATTTCTATCAAAAGTTTTTAAACAGGTGTCACATAAAGGTAGAGATTATCAGATTAGGAAGTTTTATATCTCCTGTGTTTAGTGCACAATGCATCAACCGATGGCACACCAAAACCAAGCCACAATTAGGTCAAAGCCAGAGGTCAGATTATATATACATTTGTAGGTCTACATCTGAATCTGTGAGAATCCTCTCTGAGGATGGGACCCAGCAAAAATGTGAGAAGAGTTTGCTAGACAGATACCTGGTCAATTAAATTACCAAGAAAACGTATCAGTAACCATTCAGAAACAAAAGAAGTCACAATGAAATTACCAAGCCATTTGCTTCAACAAGATAACCAATTATGTACACCACCACATTGTCACAAAACATACTACAAAAAAACAAGAAAAACGTGAGGACTAATGAATATTACAGTTCAAGTAAGTGATTTAAAACAAAATTACAAGAAATACACACGATAAACATTGTAAAATTATGAGTGGTTGATAGAATTGATAATAAGTAAATACTCGGACATTGATCTTTTTATGAAATGAAAATAAAAAGCAGGCAGGAATGAAAGATCTCGAAAGGGGATGGATTTACATAGTATTTGAAACACCTAAATGGATGAAAACCTTCAGTTTATATAATGCTGCGTTAAACCTTGCTCAAACCATTGCTTTTGAGAGGCTTTAAAGACGCTACACACTAGCTCGGATAAAAGCTGTTCAGATAAACCAAATCTGTTTCACATAGTACAACTCATTGATGCATTTAGGCTAATGGCCCACTTGAGGTGTTACAGAAAGACACACTAAGCAGTGTCACTGCTCACAGTTGAATTCGCAACAGTCTAGTTCAAGCCAAATGCTGAAGAATTTGGCAATAATCTGACACTGATTTCAATAACAGCTACACTGTTTACCTTAAATAAAACAAAAATGTAAGTATTTATAAATCAAAAACAGTAACACAACAACGTCTCTCAATATCATCAACCGGGCTGGAGTTTTCCCACTAAAAATTGCTTTGTAGTTCTCTGGTGAGATGACCCAATGCTAAGACCTGCAGTAGTGTAGTTCTAACTCAGAACAAATCAACAAAAACATCTTAAACCTTTTCAGGACGGTGGGGGATTTTTTGGAAAATCAATAGACTCGTAAGCGCCATCGCGACAAGAGTCACTGTCCGTTTCGTATGGTTCCACTTCCGCTGTGGTGACAATTGGTGCCGGGCCTTGCTGAGCACAACTGAAGTCCACACGTGAGTACTCATGTCCAGGGATGGTAGCACTGCTGCTTGTACTGTCACGCTGGCCACCAGAAAAGCAGGTCATGGATGGCTCTGGACTGTTCTCGCTGACAGGTAGTTTGGGCAGACTCCTGTCCAGCAAGGAGCTTTCGCCTGGTGCCCGTGAAGATCCCTTAGTTGGGGAATTAATACTGCTGAGCAAGAGGACTCTGTTTGATGTTGTTAGAGGTGGTGAGCGTGAATGTGTTCTAAGGGACGTCACTGGAGAGCTGGGTCTCGTACGGTCCATAGCTGGTCCTCTGTGATGTGGCGCAGGTGAGGACCGTGATGAACTCCTTGTTGGCGGCTTTGGTGTGCCAGCAGAAGCATTTTTGTCCATAGTGCTACCACGACTATGTACTATCGGCGATGACCTTGATGACACTCGGATTGGTGCCACAGGCGTACCACTTCCATGATTGACACCCCTGCTAGGCACCACTGGCGATGGCCGTGAAGAAACCCTAACTGGTGCCACTGGTGCATTAATACTGTCATTACCAGTTCCCCTGCTTGGCACAATCGGTGGCGAGACTGGCATCAGGCGCTGAGTGTTGGCATTCACCCGCACTTCTTCGTACAAGTTGCGCTGCTTCATCCGAAGTCTTGGACTCGTGACGTAAGTCCCTTCTAATCGTCTCTGCATCCCTATTGGGTCATGGTGGGGCACATACACTGGGTCATAAGGATGGAATGGCCTCCAGTTTGGTCCGGGCTCTACGTGTGCATGGCAAGAGGGCCTAAGGTAAGGGTTTTCGACAGTTGCTGCTTGCCATCTACCACAGTTTGACGCTTCAGCCCGAGGTTCTCTTGCGCGTGCATACATGCCAGAGTCTGGAAAGGTAAAGCAAGCTCCCTCTAAATTGTTTCGTGCTCTGCCAGCTGTGGTGGAATGCTGACAACACTGATCATCAGACGACTCGTGGAAGTGCTCGTGTTCAGGTGAACAGCAGTCGTAGGCAGATGACGAACTTGCCATTCGACAGTCGACGAACAGTTCTGAAGTCGGAGAAACGAGGTCAGGATCCTCAAAGACCAACTGATCAAGTTCGTTGAGGGAATGTTGGTCGTCGAGACTTCTTTCAAGCAAAGCAATCTGGTCCGGATGGCTTGAGCCACGAGCAATTCGAGTAATCTGAGCATGCACCGATTCAGATATCAAGTCAGGAGTTTCTACAAATCAAGAATCATATGACTCTTCAAACAAACAAGCATATCAAAATTTTAAAATATAGCAAAATTGCCACACAGTGATGAAGTAATCATTTTCTGCTACTAACGTCCAATAAACAAATTACTAAACAAATATTGATTTCAGTACCATTATGTGAAGACAACTACCGGTAATAAATCTGCCAATACTTGACCAGTATTTTAGATACACCAGTCAAGTAGACTAGCTAATTAGCACAGAACAGGATGCCAAGCCAGGTAGTGAAACCAAATTATATATTATAGTAAATAACCTACATACACAAACTTCTTACTGATTCAAGGTAGTGAGGAGTATAAACTAAGGCCACAACAATTATTGCATGTAAAATATTCAATACAATTATAACTTAAATAAAAAAGGCCTGAAACTTAAATTAAGACTGTTGTATTGAAATTATCTTTTAATTTAAAAGTTAATTGCTGAAATAAACAAATAAAAGACATACCTGTGAGACGCTGTTGCAGTCCATGGTAATGGCGATTTTCTACACATGAATATGTACACAGCTTGCAATGACCTGTACGTTTACTACAAAGAAAGTCAAACAATATCACAAAACCAAAGAAGAAACGTCAACAAAAGTCTATGGTTCAATTAGTTCAACATGGAAGTTATTGCACGAGGCATTTTTTGGGAGATTTCAGGTGGACCTAATGACAGCCCCTCCTGATCATATGCAAGTAAGTTTTCATGCAAGTTTGAAATTATAGTACTAATAATGCCTCAAGAGTTCGGAGATAGAGGAGTTTTAGAAAAAAACTGCTTAATAAGTAAGTAATTTTTATTGGCGCAAGATAATGCCCACACTTTAAAACAACACTGCGTACAACAGTGAAAAAAAAGTAGCACAAAAGGAGCCAATATTATTGTTTTTATTCTCAAAGACATTTGTCATACACGACCTCTTGTATGCACTTTAGTGCTAGTTTGTTAGTGACAATCTTGACAATTAATATCTAGCACATTTTGAATACCCTGCAAAAGTTCAAGTACAATAATTGCAAAACAACAATAACAACAGTGAGTTAGAGGAGCTGGTTATTGAAGTAAGTGAAAATTCACAGCAGGACAATTATTTGCTTTGTACAACTCACCATAGGGTCAATTCAGCATGTGCACTCTTGACATAGTGATATAGAATTGCTACCTTGCAAGCTAAATACTTTCCATTCTTGTTATACAAATCTAAAATATGGAAAAAACAACTATTTCCTGTTTATGGCAACTGTCATTTTATCCCAAATCATTCTGTTCAAACAAATTGTCCTGTGATCTATTTCAGCACCCATCAATGCCAACTTGATTCTAACCTCCTACATAACAACAGCTACAGGAGAAGATGACGTTGAGATCTTACAAAATACAGAGAGAACTTAAATAGCTGAGCTGCAGACAGGAAGCCTAGTCTCACCTGCAGCAATGATGAAACCGGTGGCAGTAGTTGCGGAGGAGACAATAGATGAGAGCCGACACAACCAGTATGAACGTAATTCCAAATACCAGAGACAGACTAACAGCAAGCGCAACATTTACACCCGGGTATGAATCCACAATCGCCGTCCCATTCTGAGTACTATTGAATTCAAACGCACTGGTCTGGTAATCTGTAAAGTACAATATTGAAACGTAATGCTGTAATAATCAGAGCAATGCAAAGCAGTAAATAATAATCAATACATAAATCGGAAAACTGAAGAAATGAGTCACCACAGAGGTTCAACAGTAACATGCAGAACCTTTTAACACTAATCTTAGACAGAATTGTGTTGCAGCAGAAAGTTCTTATACTAAATCACTACTATGGAGCATAAATTATAGATTAATGCGTCAAACGTAAAAGTTAATTGGCTGATGGCCAAATCTGATTAATATTAAATTGTTGTAAATGTAAGTTTCTTATGATGTTTTTGGGGGTCGTATCTTTTCCAATCACTATGTGAATAAGTAACTGAAATTTATAAGTAACATTAGCAATGTTACCAAAAATTAATGATAAATTAAGAGTAATTAATTAATTACTACACGCTATCTGTGCATGCACTTTTTCAACTGTGTACCCAGATAAACACACAGGCACCTGCAGCTGAGCTTAACTCGCACCTAGTAATTTGAACAAGCTGTGCTGCTAAGATAAAAAGAAAAAACTTAAAGGCAGCTAACAAGTGAACAAGCCTCTGTATAAACTCTAAAGAAGTCTTGATGTCTTCAGGGTGAAACAAAGAGAAACGAACAGAACTATAGCAATCCAACTACAGAAAACCTTTTTAACCACCCGGCTTGCATTGGTACTCTTACCAACCACAAAATTTAGGCCTGTCAGTGGGCACCTGGAGGACAGGGTCCCATCCAAAGGTGGGTAGCTGGGCCGAGAATCCGAGAATCCAGCACCCAATACCTGACCACTTCTGGGTACTGGATTGCAAGTACTTTAAAGTGTGCTGAGCCAGCAGTGTGCAGCCTGAGATAGCAGCATGAAACTGTTCTCTCCTCTGTCCAAACAGAGGTTACACTCCTAAACTTCACTACATTTGTCAGCAACATTTCAGTCACGTCAACTGATCACCGAAATGCAACACGCAACATTTGCTTGTTCCAAAAAAATGTACCACAAATTTGTAAAGTCTGTATCTCAAAATTATACAGATGATTTAGCCTTTGTTCACAAATACACAGATTAGTGTTCTCACCCGAAATACTTCGACAATGTAACACGTTGTGCTTCTTCGGTTGTGGGCCCTTTCATTTGGAATGACCCTCCGCTTACACTCCACTCTTTACTTGTGAGCCATCCCTCAAGACTTTTTCTTTAGTCGTGGCTGGGGCAGGAGCGTTCTGGAGTAGGTTCTTGAAGGGGCACTGTATAAATGCTCTGAATGAATGAACGAAAGCTTTGCAGTATTTGGCACCTTATTCTGGAAGAGGCAGTCATGAAACCTGAGACATGAACTATTTCTTTTCTTTAGCATTATTCTGCCAGCAATTGAAGACCATTCAATGTAATAATAGTCTCGTGTCTAAATGTGGGGATTACCTGTGAGGAGATTTCCAAGAGATGCTATATAAAACGCACTCACGATAATGATTTGTACTGGCCAGCTGTACAGGTTTTTATAATAATTACTTTAATTAGTTATATAAATGCAATAAAAATGTAAGCAGTATTCTTACTTTTCACACTGTCAGTGGTAGCTAGTGAAGACAGGTCCTGTTGACCACTAATCCTTGTTGAAAAAGTAAATGACAATGAAGATGACAGTTGAGACGTTGTTGCTTTCTGGTTGGCTAACGAAGTGGGTGAACTCCTTATGGCGGACGTTGTAAGAAAAGCACTACTCCGACTTTTGGTTGGAATGACTGTTGAACTCGTTTCCTCTGTTGAAATTCTGGTGGACAAATTAACAGATTTTGTGCCGCTAGTGGATAGTCTGCTCGACAGTTTCACAGGTTTTGTTGTGCTGCTTGTTTCAGTAGCATGAGGTATGCTAGTTGAGGATGGACTGACTAGCGTGGTAGTATCTAATTCAGCTCCTATTGATGTTGTATCTGCAACAGCAGATGTTGTCACAGTGGCAGCACTCGATATCTCAGGTGTCATCGTACCAGAAGTACCGGCACCATTTTGTATGCTACTTTCATTCTGTGAATGTGAAGTAAATGCAACCGAATTGCTATCAACTTTTGATGTTAGCACTGTAGTTAATTGTACTGCTGCAGTTGTATAAACTTTTGATGTTTGAGTTTCAGTACCTGATGTCAATCCTGTCATAACGTTTGATTCTGGAGTGGTTTGAAATTCAGACTGTAGTGATGACCTAGCACCTGATGTTAATGTGGTTGGAGCCTTTGTCGTAAGTGTTGAGGTATAGTTGGAAGGTAGTGCCATATCAATGCTTGATTTCAATGGCATACTGGCATTTGAAGTTAATGCTGAAGAAACTTCTGTGTTAAGCACATCTTCACCTGTTGATGGTAGTGCCGTAAAGATGTCTGTAACTTCAGACTTTGTTGTAGCATCATGAGATAAGATCACCGAATCTGGTACTGTCGTAGTTTCAAAGTTTGAATGAACATGGTCATAGTTCTTTGCAGCTTCTACCTCCGATATTGGAGTTGGTGTTGTAATGGTATCTGATCCGAAAGTTGATGAGATTCCATCCGTATAGACATTCTGTTCACGGACTGTAGGGACATTTGATTCTATAGTGGAAGTATCTTTTGATGTTAGTGTTGTAGCTACAGTCGACACTAAGACTGTAGCAACTGCAGGGTCTGAAACTGTTGAAGTTTTGACAATTTTGCCCAGCAGCAATGTTGATGAAGGCGTTTCAGTAACTTTATCATACTTGATTGTAGTTGAAGTCAAGTTATGAGCTACAGCAGTCAAAGCTTCCATTCTCTGTTCACTTGTGACAGTAGTTTCTGTCAATTCAGGCAGTACAGCATCTGAGGTGTCATTTGAAGTATCCACAACATCTGCAGCCGATTGCATCTCTACGCCTGTGGCTATTGTAGCAGAGGATGATGATGTGGTCATCATTGTACTTTTCCACTAGATACGAGATAAACTCGCACTAGGACTACTTTGAAGAAATCATATCCAGCTGGCTATGTTTCACACACCATCTACAAAGAAAAAACAGGAGAATTACCTCTACTTGAAGGAGAAAAAGTTAACCCTGAGGCAGCCATGGGTATGAAGTGTTAATGACTTCATTTTCTTAGCCTCGGCTTTATGAGGGCAGGTGGCCAGTCCTCTCCCTCGCCATCTTCGCACCGACAGTCAGTGTACACATTATAGCTGAGTTTGTTAGAGGGTGCGAGTGGAGCAGAAATCTCGAACCAAATTTCTGCCCTGGTGCGGATTTGAAGGGCCAACCGCTCGATTGACAGTCCAGCACACTAACCACTACAGCATCAAACATCCCCTCTCTACTTGATGTGGCTCAAAATGCATCTTCAACTTATTCAATGTCATACTTCGCCATAGGAAGTCACAAGGACAAGTATTTATAGATATGTCATAAGCATGTATGTGCGTCAGCATGTACGTATGTTGCATGTATGTATTAGAGGTGTCACAATTTTGTGGCAGCCTGGGTATCCAAGTCTATTCAGAGAGGGTACCTGACCACCCGTTGCTCTGTCATTAGATAATAAATCAACCCTTTAATGGCAGCAAGTGAGTCATTGTGTGCATTAAGGCCTAATTCACAGTTAGTTACGGCACTATTTGGGTGGGGAAAGGTCCAATATGCATGAATATATCTATGTACTACAAGTTTAAGATGCCCAACATGTCAGGCAATGGGCACACACTTAAGATTACACTGTTTCCTCAAAACCCAAGTCTCAAGACTAAGGACATCCTTGTACTGTAAAGATACTTATTTTAAGACTATGGTGTATGAACCCTCCACCCCAAAATCCCTGAAATCATGAGAAATCAGAGAAGCAGGGATCTGGGGGCACGCAGGAGCCATGTCCCTCCCAGATTAGAAAGCCCAAATTTTCTAGATTAGACAGAGCAAAGAGCAGATGCAAAATGGCAAAAATTGGGGGAAGCACTCAGCCATTCCTCCTAAACTCAGTTGGAGGCATGTCTTTCCTGGACCTGCCCTTGACATCAGGAGTTCACTTGGCAACTCACTGCTTATGACAGACACGGTTGTGCACTAACAGACTTTCAGGGTTGCCACACAGAAACTAAGGCAGACGACACAAACCAACAATTTAAACAAAACAACTGATAAAGGGATATCATAGATGTACAAAGCACTAGACAGAAGTGCCACTGTTTCTACATTGGATATAAAAATATACTTCACTTATATCAATAAATAAAAAAATTAACAGGTTTACGATAAAATTTATACAAGTAAATATAGGCTTTCAACAATTTGGTAAATGGGCGACCCAAATTAAGCAGGACCTTGGTCCCTTTTGGGTCTCCTGAACATTGTATCCCTTCAAACCTGCATATTGTCTTGCCTGTTTTGAGAACAATAAATTGAACAGAACTGAAAAAGGTGGAAATGATGCTATAGTTTGATATGATGCTACAGAAATGAAACCATTCCAACTAATCCAAGTCACGTTGGCACAATACAAGTAAACAAAAAATGAGGACTAGTAAAATCCTAGAAAAGCCACTAAAACCAACCAATTGAACAAATGTAAACTCAAATACTTATGAGCATCAGTTGGTAAAGTAGAAAAGCAATGAGATCCTAACTTACTTCCCCAATCCGGAATCCGAAAGGAAAGTATGCACACAAGACCAACCCAAAAGGCAAACAGCAGAAAACCATAGAATGAAATACATATCAACAACGTCTGATAAGAACTCCACATCTGTGTCAAGTATACATAACTGTACTGTTAATACATAACGGAATATCACTTTAATGGTATTACTATATAACGATATCCATACAATCTACATATATATACATACAAATAATATACCATTGTCATATATATATATATATATATAACTACAGGCATATACAAGTACAGTGTCTTTATCAGCAGCAATCTTGAGAGTAGCACGGCCAGGCACGTTAAAATGTATAGACTCCAGATACATGTATGAACACACAAATACAATTATATATAGAGATTGTCAGAAACACACGTGCACATATCTCTATACGCACCCAATGAATTGATATAAGTGTAATAGAAAACTTGTGGCCCACGGGCAGAAACTTCTGATTGACTGAGCATATCTAAAAAGCTATGTCAAGTTTAATGACTGGGTATTTGGAGAAATACAGGCACCTGGAATACGTCTCCCAAACGAATTCCTACTTATAGAAATTCTGCAGCAACTGTGCAAAAAGTGGTATGTGTATCATTCTGCATATGAGGAATGCATACTCATGTTTAGGTAAATTTTGAATGAACCAAGCCATGGCTATACTGATATTTAGAAATTATTCAAATGCCCAGATATAAAATGCTCCCAGTACAGAATAACTAAACAATATTAAAGTGAGTAAATTGTTAACTGGCAAAAACTATTTTTTCACTTATCTAGCTTTAAATAAGAGAAAAGCTGGCATTTGAAAAGAATGTATCCTATGACAGAAACACCTACCTAAATAGCAATGCCTTTAGGAAGTAAGTATGACTCTGGAAGGCAGCCATGGTTCTGTCTGTGTCTAAAGGCACTTGCCAATTAAGTCAATTGCCTTTAGGAGGCATTCAAATACACATTTATAAAACCTGAGACCTCACAGAGATAAAGCCCAGATCATATGACCCTTCTACCCACCCACCCTTATTTCAATGGGCTTAGTACTTGTGTTGTATAGTGTATATGACCTGTGTATATGTTTCTCATATCAATATATGTGGTACATCAGTTTTCTTGTCCATACAAACACCACTGTACTATGAAATTTCCCAAAGATATAAATGCTTATGACAGAAGTGGCAAGTAAACCCTATTCTAATAGGATCATAGTTAGGGACAGCCACAGATACACAAAAGGCACAAGAAGAGACACTCAGGCATAAGCACAATGACAACATGACATGTTTGAGACTCATACAACATATTCAGTAGGGCAGCTCAGGTTAGAGTTAAAGCTTCTCTCTGACACTGTATTATTTTGTGTATAGTCAGACTGATGTGAAAGTAAACACACCTACAACACTCTCATCTGCTACACTATACTCCTGTTTCCTAAAGGTGACAGGTCCCAGGCACCTAAACATGAAAGCCTAGGACGAAACCTGTGAGAAAATCATTTGAAACCGACCTGAACTCAATGAACGAACTTCTTAAAGCAGATGACTGCAAGATTTTCTACAGCACAATGACTCGGCAAATTGCTAATAATCACTGCCAGCCATGATAAAGATGTTTGCAATTTTCATGGCCTAAGTCAAAGTTCAACATCAGAGTACACTTAGCTATACTCAGGGTCAAGACTTGGTAACCCAACCCAGTAGATTCATATTCACATTGCTAAAAGCAAAAATCCAGCAGCCAGCAGTGCATGCAGTTTCACTTCAGTTGTATCACTAGACCAAAGTGTGCAGTCAGACAGGTGAGACACCTACACCAGCATCTGTTACAATGCGCTCCTGTTTCCTAGTCAAGTGCAACTTAAAAATACATACGACTAGGACTGTCAACGGCCACCCAGAGGCTTGGATACCTAGAGGAATGGTTGTGCCCTGGCCAAAAATGCACTACCTGATACCCAGCTGTTTAAAGGCATTACTTTTAGGTATGAAGATCCAGGGATACCATTATGTAACGTTTTAACAGAGGCCGATATGAAATCGGAACCATTTCCTTAAATCGTTTACACCCATTTCCTATTTATGCTTGATGAAACTGCAAACAGCTCAAACTCTGGTTTAAAGTATAATCAAAAAAATTTCAAATTGCAAGCACATAACTCCATCTTGTGCTATGCATTCTGGTCATCCTCAAGGTCTCCTGACTACACTCAACATCCATCTTGATCTATGTCACATCGAGACTCGTTAGTTGTCGCAGCAGCCAAGGTGGCTATTGTTGATTTCTCGTGTTCGTTTTGATAGATTGCCATGCTCTGAATTCGATCAATAATTCGCCTGTAATGAGACTTCTAACATGGCCAAGTCTGCATTCAGGAGTTATTTCTCTCTGGATTTCTTGCATTTTGGATGGATTTTTAGACAACTATCACAGATGCCCAACTTTTGTTTTGAATTGATTGCACTGTAACAAAGCACAACAGTTTGCAATTGAAAAGTGCCAACCTCCAAATGTGTGCTATCTGCAACCAGGAAATTTGGATCAAGTGATGCAATGACAAGGCAGTCTACGTGTAAAATGAGTTTTGGTTTGTTGACAAGTTTAAACTTTCTCCCTATTTCACTCCCCATGTGGCATAGTTTCCTGTTCCTGCACAACATTACAGCAAAATACAATCAACTATAATACAAATGAAACTTGATAATTTCCCATTTACAGTGGCTGAGGTAGAAAAGGTACATTCTGAGGCCAGGCAATAGGATACATTATCAATCATACGTAAAGTGGGATCTATGCTAAGTTCTCAATTTTCAATGACATACAGGCTCAGCAGTTGGATCATGAGCAGTCGGTTGCTGTGAATTCCATATGGTGAACAAAGTATAAAATTTCTAAAATATGCTGATCAAAAGGAAGATAGACTTACTAATTATGCCTTTCACTGAGCAACAAGGTACAAAAAATATGACAGTAAGCTGTCATAATTAGTAAGTCAATCTTCATACTGTCTGGAGCTTTATTCACCTATAAGATCATGTGAAGCAGAGATATGCTCCTGTACAAGAAACCAGTTAAAAAGGCAGAGGGCAGACCATACATAGTCTGAACAAGAGAGTCACAGGCAAAGGTGTGCAACCTGAATATTGACTTATTAATTATGACAAGCAGTGCAGAGTAAGAGATGGCAAACTGTATAGATAGAACAAGACTGCATTAACATTCTCAGTGACACTGAATCCAAAGTAAATCAAGTAAGTCAAAGCACTCAGAGGTAAAACATGCATATACAAGTTAAAAAAATTACTCTACATTTTTGCTGCAAATCGTTTTCATTCAACAGTGACCACCAACTGAGGTCTTGCAAATCATTATCACAGTAGTACGGTAAACTTTTTTTAATGATTTTGATGATTTAATTTTTTTTAAAATATATATATATATATATATATATATATATATATACTCACTCCTCATCAACTAAACGTGCATTTTTTGCATAAAAATAACAAAAACTAACAATACACTTAAACGAACTTGAGTACAGCCCACTGGCTATCATATAACTTAGTCACAAGGAATTCTGTAAAAAATCAGCAGATGCGAAATTTACCATGCGTGACCAAAGAATGACAATGAACGGTTTCTTTGCCAAATAAAGAAATGCCCAAATGTATTACACACCGTTACAAAGAACACAACAAATTCAATTTCCTTGAAAGATTACCAGCTTTCAAACTGACTTTTCGTTCTTATCAAATTGTAATATCATATCGAACTATAACAATGTTTAGGATAGCAAACAGTGCTGTTGAAAGGCTCTTACAAGTAAAGTAAGGAAGTACAGCTCCCATATTTCATGTGCAATGTAGAGGATGTGCTCATTTCCTGTTCACGGGCCCTTGAGCCAACAATGGACAAAGTCCAAAGTCCTGGACACAGGGCCAGTGCATCACAGGACTTGTCATTTACCTCCCAGCATGCAACAGTCAGACTTGCATGCAAGACATAAAACTTCAAGACCAAGACAAGACCAAGACAGTGCAGTACCAAGCCTGAGAAGAAGACCAAAACACTATGTCCAAGACAGTGTCAACTGCACATTTTTGGGGTAGTTTGTCCCATATTTTGCACTACCTGCAGGTGGACTGCAGAAGGTTGCAACTGAAGGTTGATCAGATGAAAGTAATTTTCTCTTTTTACATTCTTCGTGCTTTTGCATATGTTTCGCACTTCCAACTTAGGAGTTTTGGGTTATCAGATCAGCACAGGACACTTTTATAGTGCAAGAACTGAAGACAGTTTGCTCAAGACGACTTATGGAGACTGCTTCCTCAAGAGAGCAAGGCTTTTGCTTCAAGACATTTCCAAAGTCAAGAAATGACCTCGAGACCAAGACAATAGGTTCCCAAGACCGAGACATCAAAAAACCTGTATCGAGACCAAGACAGAGTCTCAAGACTATACAACTTTGACGATAATACCAAAATTATGCTGCATGTGACAGAGGCACATATGTGCAAACAACTTGCCCAGGGTCATTACATGGAGTCAAACCCGTAACCATATACGATCCATGAGCAAGCGTATTACCGATAAACCACTATGTCGAAAATTACATAACTATCCTAAACACTGATTAATGAACTAACTATTTTAGATGGAAATGTTTAAAAAGAATATTATGTCAATAGGATTACACTTCGTGGAAAATCATTGTTCTGTTGTTCAACTGTCTGTGTATAACTGAGAAAGCAGCATCAGCTAATGTGTTGTGTTCACCTTCCTACCTTACCCCACAGCATCTGCATTATCTACTATCTCATGACCTCTTTAGCAATGCCTCTACTAATGTTTAATGTGTAGTCACTAACCTAAATCACTAGTCAATATCAGCTTTGATATCAGCTGAATAATGATGAATCAGACCTTATGACAAAGACTCTTAACATGCACATATACCATGTTCTTAACAGTCACTGAGCCATGAAAGTTTTGTAGACCAAATCATCATCATCATCACATATTCGTTTATTTCAAGAAAAATCAAGTTGACACAGCTGCAACTTCAACAAGCTACACCAAATGAGACAAAAAGAGAGGTAAGGAAAAAGAGAGGTAAGCATGTACATGCAGGGATTACCAAAAAATAGTGAAATTCACAAGCAAATTCAATACAATGATAAATTCCCCAGTAAGCCAATATTAAGCTACGGTATACACGTGAATTACGGACTGCTTCGCCATATTAAAAAACTTACCTGGTCCACGACGTGCTGTTAGCAAAGGTATACTGTGAATCGCGTACATATACATAGTTAACAATTAAGAATTATTATGATCACCGTTCTCCGAAATATATATCAAACAAGTATCTATATAAGATGACTATAAAGTTATCAGCAGCAGATTATTACAGGCAAGTTAACGGCATCAAAATATTAAATAAATCGCTACACCAACTAAATAACGACAGATATGACTACCTTAACGCACTAGTATATAATTAACCAACACAATCTAGGCCTACACTGCGAAAACAGAATACAAAGAAAATTCCACTGCAGGGTACAGCAGTACTTAGCCTTTGCTAATACCTTGTCATGCGATGACATCAACGCTGTAGGCTGCTGACCACTCAACCGTAACAATCACAGATTTGCTCAACCGTCTCCAATATAATAATGATAAAGTGTACACTGTTATTTATCTCTCCGCCCTCAGGCCGCCATTTTGGCCAGTGCGTAGTCTGGTAGCCTGCTTTGCTGCAGCCGGCGCGCTGGTTCCCTAGCCAGATGTCTGAACTTTGGATCATACGGTACCCGAAGAACATAATAATATTAGGGCCTATGTTAGGCCTCTCCTGGTCCTTCAACTTTGATCTAGAGCCGATCAATGTGATCTCACTGATCTCACTATAGGCTACTTACACTTAATTTATTCTTTGATCTTACTATCTTACGACTCTGATCTTACTATGCCATCGTTCGGTTGATGCGCCGAGGAAATTACATGGCTATATTTTTGAATGAGTGTCTGAATAAATAGATTCCTGGGACGTTCTTTATAGGCCTATTTGGACGCTGTAGAAATCTCAAAATAACGATTATGATTCTCTGAGGAATGAGTGTTGAACTGATAAAACTTTTGTGGCGTCCGTGTGAAATTAAAAATCTAGCCCGTTTACTCCAGCTGTGTATTGCTGGTAGGCCCTACGCTTTGGCTTAAAATTCCTACCAAAATCTTTCCCCGCTTTTGAGGAACTCTGTAAAAAAGCCGACCATGACCTTTTTAGAAATATCTTAAATAATCCCGGACATATCCTTCATTACCTACTACCCCCTGTCCTATATACTGCATGGTCACGATTTGCGCCCACGCTCACATAACCGTGTTCTTTCTAGATTTGATTCCCTCACCAGGCGTGGTTTTCTGGCTAGGATGTTGTACAGTTAAGCCATATAGTGTTTTTTAGTTTACTATTTACTAACTTTTTCGCTACTATTTGATAACTTTGTATAACTTTGTATGTACAGCGCCGTGCGTTTGCCAGCGTTTAATAAAGAACACACTTACTTTACTTACAATATTTTATTTCCATTTAATCCGAGTTCACTACACAGCGTTAGCTGAATGGCATTCAAATTGCACTAGGCCTACGACTGACATATATATGCCTATATCACAGACTGGTATATAGCTATTGTGCGCATCGGGTAACACAGATTCTGCATTCATCTATGCGTGTCGTCAATCTTTTGGCCTCGATCGTCCCACGACATCCCAAGCACGGTGCCTAAATAATAATAATGAGCGCTTCTAATGCGCCATATATAGGCCTACCCCATATAGAGTCATAGACGATTGAGTCAGTCGATCGAGCAACTTGGTCGAAACTCTGCCATCGAAGTCAAGTTGATCGAAAAATCTTCGACTCGGTCAACTTGCAAGTCGAGTCGATCAAACGCTTGCACAACACGAGTTGATAGAAGTTTCCTCGACTTGGCTCGACTATGGAAATATTTTACTTACTATTTCTGTTGCGACGTCAGATCTAGTAATGACATTATGTTTGTGTGTGTAAACACGCAACTACCGTATTCAACTGAAGTCATGATGCCTATCGGTGCGTTCCGCTGCAATACTGGCAGAACAGCGAGCACGTTTATGTCAACGTACGTTGCACTCTGTACGCATTGGCGCGTATATAAATTATCTCGCAGTCAACACGTCATCGATCCCAGTTGAGAGCATGTTTTCTTGTCAATGGTCTCTTGATGAATGGAAGTCGATTTTCATTGGCGTCACACACAATGAACACACTGAGCTTCGTACACAATAAGTTTTTTCTGTTTAGCAATTATACTGCGCATGCGGTGAGCGATTGAACATTTTCGTAGAACTTCCATGCAGTTGACACAAGTTACGGTTGACGTAGGTTTGCTAGAAGCCTAGAAACAAACACGTCTGCGATGTTTGGACAATGACTAATAGGGCATATATACATTATACATGTAGTTGTATTAGGCCTAATTGTCGTACAAATTGATGGATTTATTTTGTTTTGTTGTCTTGTTTATACAGCTGGACTGTGTATAGAACCCGTCAACCTTGGTCTGTGCACTATACAGTCATGATTATCTTAGTATTCTTGAGTAGTTCAAAGTTTCTCGAACTAATTCTAAACCAGACAATGTGTACGTTCTCTAGGCCTACTAACGTCTTATTTCTGCAACTGGTTAACTGATTCATGCAGGGTCTGCGCCTTAGCCTCAACGACGCTCCATGTTATGTAGGCCCCAATTAAGCCACACAAATCACTGTAATCATTGGGGGGGGGGGATATTTAAAACATGAAAACATGAAACACAATTTTAAATGACTGACTCTAAATTGTTCGCTCCATACACTCCAACTGCCTGCTCCGCCTATAGTCTACGGCGATTATACCTAAAGCCGACTCTGAATTTATGTTTCGTAGGCCTTAACTCTCGTACTGTAGGTTGCATAGGCCCTATATATATATAGTTGATCGAGTCGACGGCGACAGTGACCATATTAGGCCCTATATGCAGTGGCTTAATACTTGGGACTACATGAGCATAACGTACGTATACAGTGCAACGACCGCTAGCGATTCTGACCAATAGACTACAGTCCGAGTTTTGTCCAAGTCGACAAAAGTCGACCAATTCGATCTTCTATATGTCAAGTCGATCGACCGAGTCGACGAGAGGTCGTCAAGTCGACAAAGTTGATCGAGTCGATCGTAGCACTTGACTCGTTCGACTACGTTACGTGCCGTACAATACAACTGCATTTTGATATCGCCCTTCTTCCAAAGGTGGCCATACAAGTATAAGCTCAGAAGTGCAAACGCCTCGGCGGCGCAGACGCAATTATATTGCAGAGCAATTGTGCGCAAAGGACTTGCTCGCGGTCCCTATACATTAACCGCCCCGTATAGGGCCCGTGCTCTCCACGTTACAGGTCAACCGCTCTAACTAGTCGGCGACCGTGCCACACGGTCAGTGCCGGCGCTAGGGTACTGAAGGCCCCCCAAGAGGTACTTCAGGCCCCTCTCCCAATAACTACAAAAAATACACTGCAAACGGCATTGATCGAACGTCCAGTCTCTTAATTTGTCTCTTTAACTTAAACCCAGCTCTTTCACCAACAACAGAAACAGCTAAATCAACAAAGTACATGTAGGCATCAACAGACCTACTTGGCATTGATACTGGAGCTCATGTCTCAGGAAAACTGTTTTCGTCTCGCCTTCTTTTCTGCGAATCGTTCCAATAGCTCGTCATAGTTCAGCTTTCGGGCAGTTTCACTTTCAATTGAGATCATTGCCAGGGATGATAACCTGCTGCTGAGCATGGTGGAACGATTAACTGTTTTAATTAGCTTCAGTGTGCTGAAACTGCTCTCAGCACTCAGTCTGGCCACTGTTACTGGGGTGGTCAGAAGAATCCTCAGTGCAATTGACAGATTGGGATAAAAGTCATGAAGTTTATTCACATAAATGTACTGTAGAAAGTCTTGCGCTGTTGTCAGCTGATTGTCTCCATGAATCACTGCAACAAAACGTGAAATCTCCATTAGAAGTTCATTTGTTTCTATGTCTCCCATCTTCTCAAAGAGGTAAAGACAATGTTTTTGCAGTTGATTGGTGTCGTGTATTTTAACGAGTGTGTCGTTGTGACACAGAAATCCAAAAATGCTGTTGCAATCCTTGATCTGCTGGAACCGTGACTGAACTGAAACCAGCGCCTGATCCAGAAGTTTGTAGAAGAAATCTGTCTTAAATCGGTGCTCGGATGTAGCCTAAGTCTAGGCTATTCGTTTCATCTGCACATTCGTAGTCAAACTGAGCTTTTCTGCGTCGGTTTCTCATTTCAGGGAAAGTGGTGCTCACCTCCATTTATTCTGCAATTTCCTGTGCACTTGCAATAGCAGATTCAAATCCAGGTTCACGATACCTCTGTAGGAAGTCTTCATTGGCTTCTAGTTCTAGTTCACGTTCCAGCGTATCAATTGTCCATTTTGCTTAGATATATTATCCGGTGCTTGGGTTTCAGAAACAAACGGTCACAAATAGGCTTAATGATCAGTTAAATTTGGAGGCCCATAACAAACTGAGGCCCCTTCGACCGGGGGTTCGGGGGGCCCTAGTGCCGGCACTGCACACGGTCAACAGGGTACACCATGCACTATAATAATGCTCAAGGCATTAGTCGACGGTTTCTGCTAAGAAAATAATTGTGCAAGTCAAATTCCAGATTCAATTTATAAGTCCGGTACAAAATCATGAAGGCAATTCGAGATGACACGGAAACAGCTCACGGAGAATCAGTGAAGAAACGCCTGGCGATAGATTCCAATCCTAGTTGTTCACGGAATAGTTGCATTAAGACAGTCAGGAGACCTGGTCAGGTATAGACAGAAGTCTTGGGAGTCAGCTCAGACTGAGGAAGGTTGGCTGAAATGTATTCTTAATTGTATACGATTCGCACAGTGTGAAAGCTAATCATAATTCTATTCATTCATTCCGGAAATTTATATAGGACCCGGTCAAGACGCCCTATTAAGCCAGATGGGCAAGAACCGAGCAACAATGATCAACTGTGCTGGTGACGAAGGCGTGGACAAGGACCATAGAAGCATCATTGGAGAGGGACCGCAGGGGAGCCAATGCAGGGGAGCAATGCAACGATATTAGAATCAGTAGTGAGTTCATATTTTTGGAGTTTTTGTCATAGATAGCCCTGGCCATAACAATTTGAACTCTTTGAAGCTTCAAGTTAGCCTTTCAAATTCCTGTAAGAACCAGCATGCCCAGGTGGTTCGCAAATAAACGCCATGAGGGAAACTTGGTGAGCCAGTAAACCCTGCCAGCATTTGCAGAAACATAAGATGTGAGCAATATGGGCTCTATTATTATGAGTCCCATAATTATGGGAACATAGGTCCCATATCGGCTCCATGTGGGCACGCTGACAGGGAAGCAGTTCAGATGGTTCCACGACATTTTGGCGGAAGGGCGTCACGTTGACATCACTGCCGTAAAAGGGAAGCCCTCGAGTTGGCCTATAGGTATATGGGCTTTGATATTAGTTAAATCGGGCAGCTAATATGGCAAGCAAATATATTTTCCACTTGGGCAACACACACTACGCGAACAGCCATCTCTGATAATCGTTTAATGTTATTATACTAGATGTTTGCCCGTCCTAAGACGGTTGAAAAGAAATAGAAAAATCATGAAATCGCGGGCCCCATGCCCGCCCGAACTTTAATTACACGAAAGTTTGACTCTACGCTACGGTTAGCGATCTAGTTCTTGTATATTCTTGTAAACAACATCGATGAGCTGCCGTCATACTGTTCTCAGCAGAGCATCAGCCATCCAACACCACAATGCGCCCTTCAACATTACATATGTACATTCGTGGCATACGCATAATTATTAATAAGGCGTTATATTCCCGTTTTTTTAAAGGATATAACTGGAAAAAGCATTGGTCTCGAGTTGCCTTGATTACTGTAACTCGCTCCTTGTTGGTATTACAAAGTGAACTCGTGAAACTCCAGAGTTCAGAAGGTCTTGGCTAGAGCCATATATATCTTCTACGTCAAAATATGAACACATACACGTAAGCCCTGTGCTTAAATATATCTTTGCACTGGATTTCTGTGCAGCATAGAATTTGTTTCAAATTAGAGCTCACGAAGTGTTAATAAAAATTTAACTCTTGCCAACAACCGCATTTAAAATCAGTACTTTCCTCAGACTTATCATTATTCAACCACTCATTCTGTTTGTTTTTCTCTCGTCATACGTAGCACTAATACGGTTCTTGGTGAACGAGCCTCTTTGGTCCTACTGGACGCAGATCTTGGAACCGTCTCACTGTATCTGTTCGTTTCGCTCAGTCGCTTACCAGTATGTCGTTTCGTTTTTAACTAAAAGACTTACTTTCTGAAATTGTCTATCCACCATTGGCTGCTTCTATTTTAGTGGACTATTCGTCTAAATTTAACTTGATTTACGACTTGGTTTAGATGTGCCATCAGTTGGTGCTTAGTGCATCAAGCACCGGCATGATATAAAAAATATTTAATTAATAAAACAATTAATGGTCAGTAAAACCTGCATCTCGAAGCGAAGACACAATCGACAGCTTATCGAATCTGTCTTTGTTTAAAGTCGCTGCATTTTTAATAAAGCAGAAAGTAATACGAGTTTACTCAGTCCCAGCAGGGCTTAGCGCCTAAGTGGATGTGTAAGTCTCTCTCTGCACGTTCTTCTCGCCCTACTCTTCGATCTGCTGACCGGCCTGATCTCTTCGTACCTAGGTCGCGAACCCCATTAACCCAGCATCGGGCTTCCGCTGTTGTGAGTCTCGCACTATGGAATGACCTTCCCTCTGCGTTTCGTGGCAGGATTCTGGAGGGGATTCCACCTGCATCTCTTCACTGCTTAAAGATCTTTCTCTTTTCCGACGGGCTCTTTTCACGCTGAGAGCTCTTCTGGATAGCTCTCCTGTGAGAAACGCTTTACAAATTTTCATTATTAGATTAGATTAGACATGATTAGCCTAGCCTACATTTCATTTACAGGCTGCTTACACAGTTTCATTGACTGCTGCCTTGTGCATTCGATGCCGAAGCTACAAAAGTCACTTGATGAAAACGTTTTTTGAGAGCTATAGTCCTATGCACAAAACCTTTAGCAGCTTATAGGCCTACTCGTAAATTATGTCATTTGAAGTCAATTAATCTATAATTTGTTGTAAGATCTATACAGATAGCACCATATACACATTGTACACAGCTATCCTGACGACTAAGAATCTATTTCCAATCAATAACGAATCAGTAAAAAGTTAAATTAACGTCAGCCGTTACCATTCGACCATCTCATGCCATCCAGTTTAGGCCTACGTCTCTATGTTTCTATGCTGCAGGCCTATATCCGCCTTCCATCGATTCAACGTCCATTAGAGTGATTAGACGGTTCGTTTTTCCGGTACGTCCAAAACCTTCATCAAGTCATCAGATCTGGTAAAACTGCATCAATGTATCCACATAATTGTCATTGTCATTACTATGAATTCTTATGCGACTGAATGTCCCACCGGTATTGATGAAGTCGGTATGTATATATGCCTAAACGAATTGGCCGAGATTCGATCGTCGTATGGATCTGTTCCTCTCTATCCTCGAAGCGTCGTCTCCTCGGTGGAACTGGGATGGAGGTATCGCGTGACGACGCCGTGCAGATCATCGACGCTGAACCACTTCCTGCATCCGAGCAGCCGCCGGAAGGCATTGCGGAAGTCGCGATTGAACAGAGCGTAGATGACGGGGTTCAGGGCCGAGTTCGCGTACCCGATCCAGAAGAGGGCCGCTATGACGATGGGCGGCGACGGCGGGCAGTGACGACCGCACATCGTCACCGTGAGATACCAGGTGAAGAAGGGAAGCCAGCAGCAGAGGAACGCGCCCATGATGACGCCGAGGGTCTTGGCCGCCTTGTGCTCTCGCTTCATCTGGCGCCGGTGCTGTCGACTGCGCTCAGGGTCGTATTCCGTCGGGGAGTCGACCTGGGAGGCCCTGCCGTTGCCGATGCCCCCGGAGGGTCCTGATCGGTGGGAGGACGAGGATGGGACGATCGAGATCGATGTCGTCATCTGGATGTGGCGCTCCTGTCTCCGTGCTGCGCGATAGATCTTAACGTAGGTGAAGACCATGACGATCGTCGGAGTCCAGAAGGATATCGTACTCGATATGATTCCTAAATCATCATCACAGACAACAATAACCATTCGCTGCTTAAATGCATTGCAAATCGTGTATTTAGCGCTTCAGTTCCCTTGAATATCGCTCTTGTTTCATCAGCACACAATGCGTAGGCCTATGCCTGCAGAAGTATATCCAGCTTCATGCCGCAACAATTGCACCCTTTCTAATGCTTAAACGCACTGAATTTAAGGTTTAATCTCTGTGCGAAATTGCCTTGCGGACAGAGTTCGCTCCTATCATCTCAGGGATCACATATATGTCTCGACCTCATCTCTTCCTAGCCGCAGATTTCTTATGTGTATGGGTAGCTCCAGTTGGGCCTTGGATGAAGCCCCTCAAGTTGAACGCTTTTATTCTATTAAAAAGGATGTAATTTGCGTTATTTCCTTGCACAAGATCGTGCAATTACGAGAGATTAGAAGTTGCGACCTGTCAGCTTGATGTTGAGAATAAACGAAATTGATTGATTGATTGCATCAGTGTTAGGTTTTCAATTTGTATTCTAGTCCAGGTTTTGCGGCTTTATAGACGACGTTCTGCATAACCTAACAAAAGCTGACATTTGTACTCAACTACAGTAGTTACAGATACAGATCAGTCGCACTGGGTTTTGGATTACGAAGCTTTACTTTCAGATTTTGATGTGTCAGTACAGCACCAGCATTGTAAGAGAGGAATCAGCGTTACATGGAAATAAACAAAATGTATAAATCGATGAAGCACTAGCTAATGAACCACAAATTCGTCTCTCCTTATATCCGTTGAATGGTAAATGAAAATTTTATTGATTTCAGTATTTATTTTTCATACTATCCTATTTATTTTTAACCCATACACAGGAGCGGCGCTGGCCGGGGGGTCCAGGGGTCCGGACCCCCCCAGCTGTCGTTCAGACCATTTATCCAATTCGTGTAAATCCGAATAGATTTTTTTTTTTTGGGGGGGTCTGGTTTTTGACCAAGTCAACGTAGCAACTAACAAATCAAGTTCATTTTAAACCTATAAATGTTTAGTTCAGAGTGGCTGAAATGACCTCCATATGGCAACATTATACTCTAAAAAGCGTTGGCGGCTGGGGGACCTTACGACGCTCCCCAGACCCCCTAATCGTGGGCAGCTTCGCGCCTTCGGCGCTCGCAGTGGCTCGCAAGTTAATTTCATTTGCATGGACCCCCCACAACTAAAAACCCAGCGCCGCCCCTGCCCATACATTTTACGTGTCTGTCTCTTTGTGCACGAACTTACCATATGGTTTGTTGACTTGAAAGGAGCACTGTTCAACGGCTGAGCATGCTGTGACGTCATCTGAATGGTAAGTGGTCGTGTGCCAGTGGAGATGGATAGGCAGATGCGATAGGACAATGGAAGCTGACCAGATGCAGCAGAGCATGACGGCCACGCGGCGTTTCGTCATCTTCTTCTCGTAGTGGAACGGATCGGTGATGGCGATGTACCTGTCGACGCTGATGCAGCAGAGATGCAGAAGGGATGCGGTCGAGAAGAGGACGTCGTTGGCGTTGAAGATATCGCAGACCGTCTCGCCGAAGATCCACCGTCCGATCACTTCCTGCGACGCGTTGAACGGCATGACGAGGCAGGCGACGAGGAGGTCGGCAAAGGCCAACGATACGATGAAAGAGTTCGAGATCAGACGGAGCTTCTCGAAGCGGAAAACGCTAACGATGACCAAGAGGTTTCCGAACACAGCCGAACCGATTATGGACAGCACGACGATCGCCTTCAGAACAGCGAACACAACGTTGTAGTCGTCTATATCCGCCGCCTCCGTAGGACATGACGGACTGATGCCCGCGGTTGAGTTCCATGTCTCTGAAACTAGGTCGTTTATGGTTTCCGCCGAATAAAACAGCAGACGATCGGAGTCAGTGGAGTTGCCGTTGGTCCACATTTTCCATCGGCGACACAAATCCGATGTGATGACGTTTATCGCCGATGATGCACAGTTAATTAAGTACTTCTGGTTCTGCTAGACGCGGACGGTTACTCACTTCCTGAACGGTTCTCTTCAATGTGCGACGCCTCCTATAGTCAGTCATTCGCAACTTCAAACATATCCGGAAACATCGTGACTTGCGATATTTCTAAAAAGCAAATTGTTATTTGTATTAGAAATATAATCATCCATTAAATAGGATTGCTGAATATGAAAGATTTGTAGGTTGAGTCGTTTCCAATTTAGCCTATCATAAACCTAAATTTGAACACGATAATAAACGTTGTGTGCAATTTTCTAAACTTCACATGTTGAGGAATAGGCCTAAACTCAATGGATCAGAGGGATTAAATAGCAAACTGGATATAAAAACCACTCATCATGCATCTGCAGAAAAGTTGAGCTTTTATGGCGCCATTTTAAATGCGCTTTGCCAATTGAGTGGATGGGTCTAATCAGTTTTTGTCACCTTCCCATCGTCAACGCATTTTCGGTTTAGCTTCCTCAACGCAAATTTTAAAACTGGCTCTGAATGACTACAATTAGGACTGCCAACCATCCCGGATTCGCCTACACAGTTCCGAAATCTGCCTTTTGCGTCCTGTGTCCCGGATTGATCCCAAATTGTCCCGCAATTGGTGCAAATATCCACTTCACCAAATGTTGTTCTAGTTTTCGCACACTATATAAATTCGAATAGCCGGTCGTAAATAAGTTTTACAGAGTGGCCATAGAATTTAGAGTAAAGGGTATAGGCGATACTACGTTAGTAATCTATCCTATATGGAATGCATAAAATGCACAGTATTGTAGGCCTACTGGAATACAGTAATACGCAGTTCAGACTATTGCTATTTAGGGCCTATATAAAATAACTAAAACAACTTGTCAACAAAACTGATTTCATATTTAGGTCACTTGTATTTTGATGAATTGACTCTAATTTTTAATTACTATTTTCAGTAGGCTGTGGTAGATCCTACACCAGGCTGACACTGCATTCGTTACATAGCCTACACTGTCCTAAAGTGATGTGGACAGAGTAAATAATAATTATTGGTACCCTGGGTAATGGCATATCGAGTGAACATGCGGTGGTCCCGGATTGGCAAACTGAAAAGTTGGCAGCGCTATCTATGATGCGTTGACTATTATTGTGGCAGTTACTATCATATATCATATAATTAATTAATTATATTGGTACAAGTACAACATGTGTTATTGTTGCTACTATGGCTGTTATTACTACAACCATTATTACTATAGGGTGACACGAAAGTTCGTTCACCGTTTTCAAAATGCGTTGTCTCAGTAACGGCTGCATATTTCTTTATAATATTTTGTCAGTACATACATAAGTCAAACGAAAGATACTGGTAAGAATTTGATTATGATCCGGTCCGTGGTTGCCATTATTTATAAGAAAATGTAAAGACCACCAGTTTTTGCGGAAAAAACGACGTTCATCAAATTAACACAGTAAAGGAAATGTGTAACCTCGTACATGTTGCAATAAGACACTGTTGTTACCTAGGTCTGGTCCTATAGGACATAAAGACATAGGCTATTAGCGTACAGTATCTTCTTTCTGCTTAATGACAGCACTGACTCTATCCGGCATAGACTGGATCAGCGTCTGAAGTGTCCCATGCAACTGCTATCGATCTCCACGCTCGTTGGAGGCGACGTTTGAGCTGATAAAATTTTTTTGGCTCAGGATCTTTATAAACGCTGAGAGAGATAAAATACTCCACAAGTTCTCAATAGGAGAGAGGTCCGGAGAGTTGGGTGGCCAATCCTTCGGCTTTATGTGTGACGGGAGGTTGTCGTCTAGCCACTTCGTCGTCACAGCTGATGTATGACAGCGTGCACCATCCTGCTGAAATATTGCAGTGATCAGCGTCTGAAGTGTCCCAACTGCTATGGATCTCCACTTAATGAAAATGACAACGGCAGTGTCATGCAACGAAAGTTATTTCTTGACAATGATCTAGGAGTATTTAAGCAGGATGGTGCACGCTTTATGTCCTAGGTAACAACAGTGTCTTATTGTGTACGAGGCTACACATTTCCTTTACTGTGTTAATTTGATGAACGCCGTTTTTTCCGCAAAAACTGGTGGTCTTTACATTTTCTTATAAATAATGGCAACCACGGACCGGATCATAATCAAATTCTTACCAGTATCTTTCGTTTGACTTATGTATGTACTGACAAAATATTATAAAGAAATATGCAGCCGTTACTGAGACAACGCATTTTGAAAACGGTGAACGAACTTTCGTGTCACCCTATACAACCATTATTACTACAACTACTAATGTAATTTTGTGAACAGATGTTAAACTGGATGATTGAATGATAAATGTTTGTAATGACATTTAACATCATACAGGCTAGCGCAGAGTAGATATCTTGAAGGGGCGCTATATAAATGTTCAATTATACATTACGCTACAATTGTGGTCATTATCATCATCATCGCCATCGTCGTCATTTATTATTTGATATAGGCCCTAAATAGCAGTATAGCCTGAATTGCGTATTGCTGTATTCCAGTACATTACTGTTATCCTTCTAAGCTAATAAAAATTCTTACATCCTATTCGTAATTATAATCTCCACAGCACAAGCAAAAGGATTTGCAACGACAATGACGAATTAGACGACAATCACCATATCGGCTGAATATAATGACCTTGGACGTATCATGCATCCGCTCCCGGAATGACCCTGCAGTCCACTCCAGTTTCCACCATCACTACCAATCGATTCACGTCCTATACGAAAAGGAAACTTAGTTTTCATGCCGCGCATGCGCTCTGTGCAGATTTGGCACTTAATGGGATCCGGTAGATGGCGTCCATTCATCGGACCCCGCAGGTTCCTTCCCTCCGAGGTCCCCTAAGCCCCCGCCGACCCGTCGCTGTCCGGCGGCGATCAGGTTGGGCTCAGGGCGGCTGTCAACTCTGTACATGCAGACGCCAATGAATTCCGTATCAGCTCCGACGTTGAAAAATAGCGCGAAACGCCTCCCCACCATACGTCCTATTAAGGCGCCAACATCCCCTCCAACCCTGGCTCCCAATCCCTCTCTTGCTGCTACCTATTGCCATCATATCCAGCCTGCCTGATTTCCTCCCACGCCCTTTCTAACCCCTCGCCCACTCTCCCTTCTTCTCTCTGTCTGTCTGTCTGTCTGTCTGTCTCTCCCTCTCTCTCTCTCTCTCTCTCTCTCTCTCTCTCTCTCTCTCTCTCTCTCTCTCTCTCTCTCTCTCTCTCTCTCTCTCTCTCTCTTGGTCTCTGTTCTGGTCTGTCTTTCCACGCTGTAGGTCGCCGAGTCTTAGACTCGTACGTATTGATTGACGGCCGCCATTTTAAAGGCGGCACACAAGCGCCGACTAACGCTACTCTATCGTCAGTGTTTACAATATCTCAAGTACTACAGATTTATTACGTTACTCACACGCATACATCATATACGCATACAGAAATAAATAAATACATGCAAACACACGCATATATATATATGAAAATGTATACACACACATACATAGATACATTCATACACGTATGCAATTATGCATGCAACAAATTTATGTCATACATACAGATATATATGAGTATACATGCATATATATAGGCCCTACATTCAAGCATACATATAAATATTCAAATATTCAAACATGCATCCATACATTATAGCATACATAGACACATACACGTGCTTGCATGTATACATTAGCATGCATACATACACACATAAACGTACATACATACATACATGTACATGCTAATACTGTTTGATCGTAGGCTATACTATAACAATTACAATGCATATACTGTTTACAGGCGCATAATGATTAGTTAGGTTAGGTGTGAACCTGTAACAAGTGAGTTGAGCATATGTGGGGAGGCGAAGGTCGTACCTGAAAGAAGTGTCAATGTAGGATTCCTGAATAAGCGATGCAGAGACAGTCCAATGGCAATAGTGAAGACTAAGGTCTACTTCAGGCAAACGATATTTGTGTCGTATACTTGCATGCCATCGTATCATCTCTGACGAACCGTTTCTCTGAAACTTGTTTATTAACTGGTGGGCCAAGGGCCTCTTTTCGTTGTCTCAAGACTTCTTTCTTTTCTCTGGGTCTTTCGCACTGGGAGCGCCTCTGATTGGTGTGCACTGTGAGAGGCGCTATACAAATTGATAGATACAATACAATACAATACAACTGTTACAGTCCCAGTTCTATCTATTCAGACTTCAACCTGCAATCATGACACGTCTTGATCGTGCCAAGGTCAAGAACAGCGTGGCTATCATCAGTAGTTCGTACACTATTGATAACTTGCTTGAAGCAATGATTTTTGGTGAACGCAACAACAATAATCGCAAGAAATGAAGAATGACTTGTGCAGTTTATCGACGTCTTGTCAAACGCAGATTTTCCCCACCTGTTCGTCATGTTCTTTTTATTGCACTGACTTTAACGGGAACAACACGCACTGTCGAGCGTACATTTAGTACTTTGAGACGAGTAAAAACTTGGCCTCGCTCAAACTATATGGCTGACGAACATTTTTCGATCGGGATTGTGTTTGCGTACGCGTTCATCGCCAAATTGTAAACAACAACAAGACTGAATTTATGCAGAAAGTAATCGACGTCTTTGGAAGGGATGCAGGTCGATTGCAGTTCCTTTTCAGAGATTGATAGGCTATTATAGTACTGTTGGTCTGTTAGTGCTATAGCATTTTACTATGAATGTATACAAGAATAGTCTACCATAACTCAGAGTCGGACACCATGGGCGTAGCCATAAAAAAATTTCGGAGGGGATTTTAAGATTTGGGGGGGGGAGGTTCCACTGGAAATGGTCACAAAAGTGCAGTTTTTTGTTTTTTACATGTAAAAGCATTTAAAAAATTTTTCGGAAACTTATTTTGGGGGTTGAACCCGTAAAACCACCCCCTAAATACGCACATATCGGACACTTCTGAATGATTGATTCGTCTCTTAGGAATAAGTTACATTAAGAGTTTAAGACTATGTTATTATGTGAATTGTCTAGCTTTTAATGACATAATATAATATATTACGCAACTAACTCTACGGGCCGTGACTGACTCCCTGGAAAATCCTACGGGCGCACATGGCGATGCATAAGCACGCCTCTGTATGTATATATATATAGGCCTGTGTGTGTGTGTGACACTGTGTGTGACACTGTGTGTGTGTGACACTGTGTGTGTGTGTGTGTGTGTGTGTGTGTTTTAACTTATTCAACTATATATCTATACACATGCTTTATATATAACATAAATTGTTGTACTGGCATTCCAGATTCCAGAAGGCGTTTTACGGCCTTTCCAGTCGAAGAACCAGGGCGTGGCATTGCTGCCCTCCGAAAGAAATCCCAGGGGTTCTGGAGCAGATTTACGACCGAATGTCTTTCTGTCTCCGCCCTCGCTTTCCCCTCTGGCATCCAAGGGACATCTACAGAGGAGAATGTGACCCTATTCCAACCCCGGGAACGCAAGGGTTCAGAAGTCATTCGCTTTAGAGGATATCATACACACATAAATATGTTTCACGGGGGTAAGCCTATGTGTAATATTTTAGGTTATAATATAGGTTATAACAGATAAAACTGTGAAGCTTACCGAATTTTCTACACTGCTATAGTAGACCTACATAGGCCTACACACAAAATATATTGTGAGCAGCAATAAATATATATTTATATAAACACACAAAATTGTACATAAGTATATATGAACAAGTCTCCATTAAGGATACGAAGCGTGTATAGTTCATGGCTTTGGGTCTGAATTGCAGTGATAGGCTATCTGCAGACTGCATGCACATGAATTTGAGCACTGATTGCGTACGCATCACATGTTTGCCTGATGGGTCGCGGGGTCATTAGTGGTCTTGAAAGAACGCTCCGTCTTGTTTTATCGCTCACCCCATTTAGTTTTTACTTACATCGGTCTCATCTTACATAGTGACAGTCTATTGAGGCCTATAGTATACGCGGCTCATATACGCATAGACATTGAGGCTAGGCAGATAACTCCGCCACTGTTCGCTTTCTGACAGTGCCAGTCTCAAGTCTAGATGAAGGAGGAGGGTGACGCCAATGGTCTTTGTTACCACACAGCTATAGTCGTTAAAAAGGAAACACACACACTGAGACAGACGAGTTTGATAAGGCAACAAAAAGTCGGTGAATCATTTTTGCGACATGTAGGTCGTATAGATCCCGGCACTGCAGCTCTTAAATAAGCAAAACTTCATAATAGAGTTATCTGCAGTGACTGCACATATAGGCTATTATAACACGTAACTATGGAAATGTCCATATTTAAAAACTACGGGAAAAGTTACTAGCAGACAGAATCGCTGCAATTTTGTGCAACCATAATTTTGTGCGTGGAAATTGGAGGATTTACTTGGCATTATTGAAACGACCTTTAGTATCTATATGATCCATAAAATAATAGACCTACTGCTTATTAGCATACGAACTGCTTAAGCTATATGTTGCATACATAAAATGACAATTTGGTCAATATATAAATCATTATACAGGCATCAACGAACTATTGTGCACATGTAATGTGTATATTATGATAATGTGACCTTTTGGGAGAAAATCTACCAAATCTGGGGTTTCTGGACTAAATATGACCCGAGGTTAGTTGAGGTTATTGGACATGCATATATGCCAACCTTT
The DNA here is from genome assembly GCA_020284085.1 of Aporrectodea caliginosa. Taxonomy (NCBI): domain Eukaryota; kingdom Metazoa; phylum Annelida; class Clitellata; order Crassiclitellata; family Lumbricidae; genus Aporrectodea; species Aporrectodea caliginosa. The sequence goes on along the minus strand of JACEVL010000123.1, from coordinate 217,766 downwards.
CTCTCGATAACAAAAACTATCAAACTATAAATACCAAAAAGATTGCCATCAAAACACTGGGTTTATAAGAAAATATTTAAGCACCCATAGCTCCGAAACTTAAGCATAATTACCTCTGTGTGTGTGTGTGTGTGTATGTGTGTGTGTGTGTGTGTGTGTGTGTGTGTGTGTGTGTGTGTGTGAGAGAGAGAGAGAGAGAGAGAGAGAGAGAGAGAGAGAGAGAGAGAGAGAGAGAGAGAGAGAGAATGAGAAGACTCATGAAACGATCGACTTTCAAGTTTGATGATTGCGTGAGGACAGTCACAATCCGAAACAAACTGGAACATTTGGTATATACTAATTTTATCTAGTCTATCCATAGATAAGATAAAATTAGTATACACCTCAATTAGTACACTGTATTAGACTATATATATATATATAATATATATATATTATATATATAATCTGAACCGGGTCCTGCGCTCTGCCGCACGCCTTTGCGGACGTATTCCCAAATTTGGCCACGTCTCAGGTTATATGCTGGATGTGCTTCATTGGCTCCCCCTACTGCAGCGGATCTCGTATCGGATCATCGCTTTGGTCTGGCGGTCCTTGCTCGGCCTAGCCCCTGCCTATCTACGCGACCTCTGCTGCCCTACCTTGGGTGCTCCGGGTCGTCGCTCTCTCCGCTCTACTGAGCGGGGCGTGCTCATGGTCCCTTTTGCCCGCACAGCTACTAAGCAGAATCGAACCTTCTTAGTGGTTGTCCCATCCCTCTGGAACGGGCTCCCTTTGACGCTGCGCTTGCATCCCAGAATCCACTCTGAATCTTTCTATACTTGCCTCAAAACTGTCCTTTTCAGCCGTGCTGTGGTCGGGAGCGCTCCTGAGTAGTAACCTTGAAGGGGCGCTATATAAAACTTCGTAATGAATGAATGAATGAATATATATATATATATATATATATATAAATATATATATATATATATATATATATATATATATGTATATATATATATTGTTGCATGACGCGTCTAGGTGGCATGGAAGTATAAGACTGAGTAGACGGACACGTGACGCTACAGTGTTGATTAAGGTGTGTCAAGGTGTTCTGAAGGTCGAAGGTCAATAGGAAATCGTTTGGTTATTCATGACTATGGTTGATCTGCTACTGAAACCGGTTTCTTTAAGGGAATATTTTTCTTTAAGGGAATATAAGGGGAAGAAATCTGGGAGCTAGTGTAGTTGTTCCTGTTGAGATGTTTCACTGTATACATGTACGTTTGTTGACTTTTAGTAAAATATATAAGAAATGTGAACCCTATAGTATTTTGTGAAGTTAATAAAGCTTTAACTAAGAGAGTTGACAAGTCTCTTACCTCTAGACGAAGACCAAATTCAACCTATAGGTTCAAAGGGTTTACAGTTCTGCTTCTTTTGGGCTGACAGACAAACCGCTAGAGTGGCTTCGCTCCTTCCTGTCAGAGCGCACTAACTGTGTAGTCTTTGGCCTTTCTATAGGTCCAACTGGGTTCTTGCCACTTTTCGGTCCTACAGGGTTTAGTGCTGGGTCCATTGCTTTATGTTATCTATACGTGTATTGGGGCCTTGCTGGCGTCATTTGGCTATTGTATTGTATTGTATTGTATTGTATTTGAACACTTGTTATAGCGCCCCTCACAGATTTCCCATTCAGAGGCGCTCCCGACTAATGCGCGGACGCTGAATCGGAGTTTCACGCCGAAGCGCATGAGCAATTGCGAGTGAAGGACTTGCCCAGGGTCCGTACGCGGCGGCTTGAGGTGGATTCGAACCCGCAACCCTTTAGCTGCAAGGCACCGAACATACCCCAAACCACCGCGCCCCAGTAATATTGGCTATATATGCCAATGCTGTGCAGGTCTGCATCCATTGCACCGAACTTTCTTGCACCGAACTTTCTTGCACCGAATTTTCTTGCTCCGAACTTTCTTGCACAGAACTTTCTTGCATCGAACTTTCTTGCACCGAACTTTCTTGCACCGAACTTTCTTGCACCGAACTTTCTTGCACCGAATTTTCTTGCTCCGAACTTTCTTGCACCGAACTTTCTTGCACCGAACTTTCTTGCACCGAACTTTCTTGCACCGAACTTTCTTGCACCGAACTTTCTTGCACCGAACTTTCTGGTGCCAAACTGTCTGACGCCGAATTTTCGGCTCCGAATTGTCATGGAGCCATCATTAATCACTGGTGGCGTTTCGATGTATACCAACCGGCCTGAATGTCTGCTCAACGTGCACCTGGTGGCTTGAAAGATAGCGGGACGTGTATCGTCTTCGTCTACCAATGAGGGATTGCAGCTCGGCAGTGTCGCTATCGTGGGTTGCGGATGTTCCCGCCTGTCATCGCTCCACACTATAGGCACAATTTGGTCCAGAGACTCTGAACGTACCGGTAATGCTGTCAACTTTGGACGAAAATCCGGTGTTTGAGCTCCATGTGCGTATACTGAGGCCAGCCATTAGTGACTCTTCTAGCTTTCTATGCACTGATTTGCTCATGCACTGATGATTATTATTTCTGCACTGGTTGACATTTAAAATCGTAAAGGCAGGCCTGTGACTAATGACATGGCGCTATATAAATTACCGTAATGAAAATGATCGATCAATCAAGCAATTGGATCTGCTATATGAAACATCGATTGGATTTAGTCAAATCCCGCAGATTCCTGTCAAAGTTGAACAGAGTGCGAGCTGTAGGCGAACGGGAAGCAGACTTCGATCAGAATGATGATGTAACGGTTGTATAGTGGTTTCTTTGAAACACTATTATTCTCGTTCTTGAGCCGCTTTAATAATTCAATACGAAACTAATCAACTAAGATAATTAGTGCTGTCATCTCATCGAAGGAGTGATGAGATCATGATTAGCGACCCTTGTATTATGGGCGCACCGAGGGACCGTATTATAGGCCACTGAAGTCATACAGACATTCCGTTTGGCCAAATGCTAGACTCTTACTTGAGTTACACGTTGAGAATCAGCTATACTTTACGTAGTCCATTCCCACCAGATCTGGCGTAGTTGATAATTAGTCTATTAGACATCTCTCTCTCTCTCTCTCTCTCTCTCTCTCTCTCTCTCTCTCTCTCTCTCTCTCTCTCTCTCTCTCTCTCTCTCTCTCTCTCTCTCTCTCTCTCTCTCTCTCTCTCTCTCTCTCTCTTTGTACTAAGTTGCGGTTTGTCAACTTAATGTTTCAATAAAGGAGTATAGGGCCTATATATATATATAATTTTATAATCAATTTACTTTACCTTATGGGACCGGCTTCTCTTCCACGTGTTTTCTTTAAGAGTACCATAAGGTCTATTTATCATGTTCGCTGAAACCGGTTTCCGACGTCGTTAGGTTTCCTCAAACCTGTTGAAACAAGACTAATTGGATTCCTCCGATCGATCCAATCCAGTGACATATTCGATAAGGATTGGCCTAGGGCGGGCAGCAGATTTTTCACTAAGCTGCTTTCACTTCGAACGAAGTTATTAGTCTAAAGTAATAAGTAAGGCGAGGATGTATGTCTCTATCTGTAATGGAATCTACGACGTCCAATCGAATACAGAACTTCGATCTAATTCGATATTCGTACCCATGCATATCTAAAGGCTACTTATAAGGTTCTTCCGAATACTTACGTATTATGCACAAAGTAATTGTAACATATTAGTCTAAAGTAATCAGTAAGGCGAAGATGTATGTCTCTATCTGTAATTAAATCTACGACGTAATGAGGAAACAAGGTGAATGTCTAGAGAAAGAAATTATGCAAGGAACGGTACCGGGAGCAAGAGCAAGAGGGAAACCAAGGAAGAGATGGATGGACAATGTGGGCGAATGGTTGGAATTATCAACGGAAAGGTTGCTGCGAGAAACAGAGAACAGGAGAGGATGGAGAAGAATCGTCTACAATGCGACCAACCCTCGTTTTGAGGACGGTTTGAAGAGAGAGAGAGAGAGAGAGAGAGAGAGAGAGAGAGAGAGAGAGAGAGAGAGAGAGAGAGAGAGAGAGAGAGAGAGAGAGAGAGAGAGAGAGAGAGAGAGAGAGAGAGAGAGAGAGAATTGTAACATCAGGCAAACGTATACACATCCCTTCTTGCGTAGGCCTATGTAAGTTACTATTCCTGTACACATACATGCAAGAAATTCATACATGCAATTAAGCGCTTAAAATGTTTACGTGTATGTAAATTAGATCACGTGGAAATAATTAATGAGGGCACATAGAAAGTATACACACATCCGTGTCACGCATGTGATAGATAAATATATAGGCGACCTTGAAGTTGTGTAAAAAATCACATTTTATGCCTTCTATCTATCTGTCTGTCTGTCCGTCCGTCCGTCTGTCTGTCCGTCCATCTGTCTGTCTGTCTATCTGTCTTCTATCTATTCATATATTCATCTTTCCAACCATCCATCCATCTAGAATTCTAGATATATCTTTTCATCCATCCATCCATCCATGCATCCATGCATCCATGCATCCATGCATCCATGCATCCATGCATCCACGCATCCACCCATCCATGCATCCATACACCCACTCACCCACCCATCCATCCATCGATCCACCCACCCACCCACCCACCCATCCATCCATCTATCTAATCTTGTCTCTATAATCCTCTCTCAATCTGGCCTTATTTTCTCACGAATTGGCAGCTTGAACTCATTGCATGTTCGCTAACGTCGAATGCGACATAAAAATACCCGTAGTAAGAAATATGTCGGGCCTCTAGCGGCGATCAGGAGCACTAGAGCCTGACGTTCTTCAAGAGACGGAGGGACGGACGGATGAACGGACGAACGGACGAACGAAGGAACGGGCAGAAGGACGGTCGGACGAGTGTCCTGTATTGATCATCAGTCTGCATCTATATATTTGCCGTTTTCGTCTCTGAGATACTGCTGCTGCTGCTACTGCGTAAGCTTCTGCTGCTGAGAGGCAGGCAGTCTTGGTACTTCTTCACACCTGCAGATGCGCATCAACTATCGTACAGTTGTTGGCATCCGAATAAACTGTTTATCCTTCAACTGAAGAGGCGAGAGGCAGGGCATCCACTGTAGCGCAACAATTCCGCTTCTCTAGCCTTCAAAGTTGAGATCGTACAGGAGTAAAGACTCCGCATTCTCAACTATACTGAGCGTAAATCTAACGGAATCGCAAGTTTATTTAACGCCTCTAAAACTGTTTACAAATGCGCTACAAAAACCAACGCTGTCGAGTGGCTTTGAAAGTAGCCATATAAATGTCTGATTTGCTAGCAGTTACTTTATTGGTGTTTGAGAGAAGGAATGCTTAAAATAATTGATGCGATGTTTGCGTATATAAGCGTTTGTCGAAAGGTACTTGCAGTTCAGCCCAAACAATCTGCCTTCGGAGATCAAAACCAGGAACGCAATGTTACGTTGTAGTTGAAATCTTTATTGAATTCTATTACGTCAAATAAGATAATGCGCTCTCTGGGTTTTAAATTGCGAATTGCTTACACGTTCAGTTTAATATGAAGAGATTGTAAGGCGATTGGAAAATGGACATTCTGTGGGCTGGCAAGTGATCACTGCCTGCTTCCAGCCACTTTTGTTCGAATGTCCTTTTGAAGTAAAATGAATGTTCTATGATTATCGAAAAGGGCGCTGAGGGCCTTTTTGCATAGATTACCCAGGAGATGTGGCTTTACGTAATTCCACATAATTATTGTCACATAAGGTACCAATGAAATAGTCTTTATCAACAAGGCCTATGCGTTGAAAGTGTCCGAGACAAATGTCCTGTGAGTTGTGTTGAGCAATAGTATAATACTACAATGCGTATGAAAATAATGTACTCGAATATAAAGCAAGCCGACTTCGGGTACCGACGTGTGGCAGAATCAATTATAAAGACTGTTAACGGTTGCAGAAGCACTGCACCAATCACCCTTGCAACTTACGGAAGGTTTCCTGGCGTCCAGTGTAACCAGCTGGACTACTTAAATCTGCCCGGAAACGCCCCAATGACGTCGCACTAATCTGTGGGAGTGACAGACGTCCGAGGCCTGATGGATACATGGGCAAGTCCAGGGCAAAACAGGGCATGCTTACCTCCCTCCGAGTTTAGAAAGCCAGTGCAAAGGGTCCGAAGGTGCATAAAGGAGGCGGTCCTATTGTGGCTATGCTCCGTATACTCAATACGCCTACATATGTATCGCTCTATAGATCCATTGGACCAGCACCGTCAAAATCCATTAGGTATCAGTCATTTGGGACCGGATTTGATTAGATTACATTGGTTGATTTTGATTAGATCAGCAGGTCGGCTCCGACGGGATCACCTACCCATAAAATTCATTTTTAAAACCAATCCCCTGCAGCTGCACTCGAACGCAGTCGATTGCAGATTCCATCGATTGTCAACTGACGCTTCCAGACCGATCCGCGCACTCCCTGATGAGTAAATTTCCCGGATGGCACAGACCGCCTATTAACCGAAGCCGTGGCCGTATAAAGCGTCACGCCATGGCGCACTTTACTACCGTGTAATCGACAGTGGCTCTATTCAAAGCATTTCGAATTAGGAGATGAACTGAGGGAAGGCTCTGCAGGCACGCGCCACCAATTAGGGCACTGAGTTTTATGGCGGCGGCCTCCTCGGCGTCAGCCGTTGGCGCAGGGAACGAAAGACGTGTTGATAATCTATTAAGATGCATGAGGAGTATCCGGAGACGCCGTCGAGCACAAGGGGGAAAGGCGCCTAAGACTAGGAGCACCACTGCAGCCGAATGAATGGACGCCTTTCAAGAGGCTAAGATAAACTGCTGCTCTTCTGGGTCCTACACTTGTCTCTCCGTCTATGTCTGTCTCGATGTATGTCTTCGTCTATGTGTCTTTCTCTTCCGTGGATTCCTTTGTTCGCGTCGCACTTACGGCATTTCGACCATTTATAATCGATTCCTTTGTCTCAAATGCGGCATTCTTTCAAGATCGGTCTCGGCTGATTCACGCCTTTTGTTTGTCTGCCTGTATGCATGGCTGTTTGTGTGTATCATCTTTGATACACTATTTCTCTCGTTCTACAGTAGCTCAGTTTCTATACTGTATAATTATGCTCATTTTCTCTGTCACTGCATGTCTCTGCCTTTCTGTTTGTATGTCTGTATGTCTCTGTCTCTGTCTCTTTCTTTCTCTCTTTGTCTGTCTGTCTCTCCCTCTTTCTCTCTCTCTCTCTCTCTCTCTCTCTCTCTCTCTCTCTCTCTCTCTCTCTCTCTCTCTCTCTCTCTCTCTCTCTCTCTCTCTCTCTCTCTCTCTCTCTCTCTCTCTCTCTCTCTCTCTCTCTCTCTCTCTCTCTCTCTTTCTCTTTCTCTTTCTCTGTCTCTCTCTGTCTGTCTCTTTTTCTTTCTCTCTGTCTCTTTGTCCCTCTATCTCTCTGTCTTTCTCTCCCTCTCTGTCTGTCTGTCTGTGTCTCCATCTTTCTCTCTGTCTCTGTCTTTCTCTTTCCCTTTCTCTGTTTGTCTGTCTGTCTGTCTGTCTCCGTCTCCGTCTGTCTGTCTGTCTCTCTCTGTCTGTCTCTCTCTCTAACTCTCTCATGCGCTTCGTCTTACTCTCTGTCTCTGCCTGCTTCTCTATATCTCTACCTGTTTGTCTGTTTGCCTGTCTGTTTGTCTGTCTGTTTGTCTGTTTTTCTGTCTGCCTGCCTGCCTAGTTGCCGGCCTCCACCTGTCTCTGCTGCTAACGTAAACTATTCTCTGTTTTTTCCGTCTGCCAAGTTTTTGTCGTTCATCGGAGACAGAGAGATGATGGACTGTTGAACCAAGGACCAGAGGCTCACAGGTCCTCTGAAAGATTACCCAACCAAAGGTTCCACCACAGAAACAGACAGACAGGCAGCCAGACAGCCACACAGATACACAGACATTCATAGGAGGCAGTGGACAGGCAAGTAAACGAGGAAGCACGTCCGTCCGTTCGTCCATCCGTCCGTCCGTCCGTCCGTCAGTCCGTCAGTCCTTCCGTCCATCCGTCCGTCCGTCCGTCCGTCCGTTCGTCCATCCGTCCGTCCGTCAGTCCTTCCTTCCGTCCGTCCGTCAGTCCTTCCTTCCGTCCATCCATCCGTCCGTCCGTCCGTTCGTCCATCCGTCCGTCCGTCCGTTCGTCCATCCGTCCGTCCGTCCGTCCGTCCATCCATTCGTCCGTTCAGCAGTCCTTCCTTCCGTCCGTCCGTCCGTCCGTCCGTCCATCTCTCCATCCGATGCCTCTCTTTGTATCTGTCTAAGTGTTCGTCTGTCCGTAACAATCTGTGCGCTTGTTCCGCTGGCTTTCTGTCCTAATATGTAGATGTCTGTTTGCTTGTCTGTTATGGTCTGTGCGTATGTACATTTATATAGGCCTATATCAGGCTATATGCATTAGGCCCTGTTGCATGTCCGTTTGGCGTCTTTCTGTCCTATACTCGTCTAATTGTATGTCGTATATATATATATATATATATATATATATATATATATATATGTCACATAATGTGTGTGTGTCTCTGTGTGTGCGTAGGTGTGTGTGTGTGTGTATGTGTGTGTGTGTGTATGTGTGTGTGTATGTGTGTGTGTATGTGTGTGTAGGTGTGTGTGTGTGTGTGTGTGTGTAGGTGTAGTATTGTTTATGTACAATGTGTATGTGTGTGTGTGCAGGTGTGTGTGTATGTGTTTTCTGTTGACTGTCTAGAATCTAGATGCCTCTCTGTTTGTGTTTGTTCGTCTCATCAGATGTAAATCTGAAACAAATCTTGCCTACGAAATAAACGCGCTGAGATGCATGCGTATAAAATAATGATATACATGCACAGTTATCGCCTACGTGATCAGCACCGCAATAACGATTATTCTTGTGACACTAGTCAAACTCACTGACCCGCAGAAATAAGATACATCCACATATAACCAGTTTATGATCACGAACCAATTTATATTGCCAGAATGAAGCAGGCTTTAAAAAAGAAGACTTTGCCAACAGCTGCGACTAGAGGACGCCACTGTTTCAGAATGTCGCCTCGGGCGATGCAGGCCATTTGCGTGTGAACGAAATACGTTTAGACGGGCGAAAGCAGACGATTGGAGCGCTAATCAGATGAAGGCAGAGAAATAGGCGGGTTATAGTAATAGAGCATAATGAAACGCAGAACATGTTCGGGCAGTATAAGAATGCTCTGTGTGTCTCTGTGTCTATGACACTTTTCTGACGTCTTCTTCATATGAATTCTAATCTATCTTCTTCTTCCTGCCTTCTATTCTACAATCTACCAGCCTGCCTTCTATTCTTCAATCTGTTCATCCGTCCGTTTGTCCGTCCTTCGGTCCGTCCTTACACAGCATCCACTCGTATTTTATTCCTCAAACTATGTTACTCTGTTACAGAGCGCGAATTCACTTCAAAGTCCTGTCACTAACCTACAACTCTCTACAACACTCCCAGTCCAGATATCTTCGCGACCTCTCACCATCCAGCCAACCCGCTCTACCAGATCTTCATCCGTTATCACTCTCTCTCTCTCGACCTCCTGTCACTACTCATCTCAAGTTCTCCAACCGAGCCATATCCAACACTGCACCACGTCTCTGGAACGATCTACCTCCTGAATTCCGCACTCTTTCTGTTCTTCCGCCATCATCGCCAATCACCAATCATCATCCGCATCAGGCTCCTCTATCCATCACTGCCAAGGCTTTCCACTCGAAACTAAAGTCTCTCCTCTTCAAGAACTCTTACCCCGACTCAACTGATCATCTACCTTCCAACTCTCGACCTAAACGACACCCACCTTAGCAGCTATATACTCTGACCCCTCTGATCCTCTGGAAACCGGACTCGGACCTCCTCGGACTACTCTCTCGGATAACCCTTTTGACTAGACGCAGCGCTCGTGAATAAGCTGGTGCCCTGCGCTTGGCTTTCGAGTGGCGCTTTAGAAGTTTGGAGATTACGATTACGATTACTCTTCCTTTTCAAATTCTTTTCCTTGCTTATTTGTCTTTGTCTTCCCTTGGTAATTTTAATTGTCATTCCTCCTTTTATGCACCCATCCTAGCTTTGTCTTCCCTTTCTTCTGTATTTCTTCCTTCATTCTTCCTTTCTTTCATACATTCGCTCTTTTGTCTAATTCCATGTAATTTTTCTCTCAACTTCTTTGCTTCTTTTTAATCTATCTCCATGTCTGTTTATGTGCTTGAAATCGTTTATATAATTGTCCTTTGGCTTAGACGTGCCTTTGTCTGTCACACAAAAGATTTTTTTGCCACGCTGACGTAGGCCTACATGTAGGCTATTTACACGTTTATGTACGATTCTCTTCTTGTTTGCAAACTTGATTGCAACCAGCGCTGTGCCGAATAACATTTTTTACTATTCGGCCGAATACGAATAATTGACAACACTATTCACTGAATAGTAGGTGACGACAAAGCGGACATAAGTTAAAACTAGACACAAGTAGCCTACTTGTATTTAAAAAGTTTGTAATATAACTCACTTTTGTACAGTAGTTGAGATTCATAATTATTGCTTTCGGTTCTGAATTTCTTTACGTTGCATAACACAAGAAAGTAATTGTCCTTCTTACCGAAAGTTATGCGAGTTTCTTTTCAGAAAGACGGAACGTTCAAAATTCTCATGTAACAGACTCATACTATTCGTATTCGGTTTAAAAAGCTATTGTTCCGAATATGAATAAACTTTTCTGAGCATATTCGGTCCAAAGAGAATGGAAAACGAGTATTCGGTTCAGCTCTAATTGCAACGTGTAGACTATAATTAGTATAATATGTATGAATCCTATTTTAAGCGTAGACTATATGTATGAATCCTATTTTAAGCGTAGACTATATGTATGAATCCTATTTTAAGTGTAGACTATATGTATGAATCCTATTTTAAGTGTAGACTATATGTATGAATCCTATTTTAAGAGATTTGAAGAAGGTTGCATCTATCCCAATGATTGCATCCAGATAATTAAGTGCATGCTATCCACGCATATCAGGGAATCACATGTTAGTGTGATGTCACAGTTGACCGAAAGATGAAAAGGTGGATACGAGGCTGTAAATTGATGGGGACAAGTTGTAGAAGATAACTGGTCTCACGCTGGTCGTCTGTCGCTGCTGAGATCTTGCGTCCTATAGTTCTTGAACAAACTGCAGTGAATCTGTGTGCCAGCTTCCGAGGCTATGGCCTGGTTTGACTTGGTCTTCATCGCTGATGCCAGACACTAACAGCCACTTTCTTGACATACTTTCACATAGGCCTACCTTGCTATTCACGAAGCAATTGTCATCCTCTTAACATTACCTGCGACTACATTGTTCAATTGAGAGGTCATTCAGTACAATGCATCGTGTGAAAACATGGCAAAGAGCAACCACGGCAGATGACCGTTTATTCCGATTATGCTTGTTCAGTGTGTAGTGAGAAAAAAATCAACGCTAACATTTAGCAAAATTTATGGAAAATGGTAGACGAGTTCGGCAGCGACCACAGACGACTTCAATTTCTATTCAAATAACTCTTGCTTTTTAACTGTTCTAAAAACTTTTCATGGAAACCTTTCATTAAGGTATAAATAACGGAGCTTGTTTGGATATTGTTTTAAATTTTACGTTTAAAAAACCTCTATGAAAATACCCATGTTCTTAATTTCCTATTTTACATTTCTTAAGCTCTTGCAAACATTTTTTGCTCCCTCCTGCAAAAATATCTGCGGGCGCCCATGTTATCATCATAATCATAATCATCATCAGCATAACCTTCATCATAATTATCATCATCATCATCATCATCAATTCATCATCATCATCATCATCATCATCATCATCATCATCATCATCATCATCATCATCATCATCATCATCATCATCATCATCATCATCATCATCATCATCATCATCATCATCATCATCATCATCATCATCATCATCATCATCATCATCATCATCATCATCATCATCATCATCATCATCATCATCATCATCATCATCATCATCATCATCATCATCATGATGTCTTGCTGTCTTGCTGGCTCTGCTCCTTACTATCTTAGGGCTTTTTATACCCCAGTATCTAATTCTCTGCAGAGTCGTTCCTCCCTTCGGTCCTCGGCCCGTGGTTACTTGGTTGTCCCGAGAGTGCGTACTTCTACGGCCCAGTCTAGGAGTTTCGCTATTGTTGGTCTCTATAGCTGGAACCAGTTTCCTCAGACCCTCAGGACTGACCTTTTCTCTATTGCTTTTGAGCAGTTCCGCCAGCGCCTGAAAACCTCTCTCTTTACCAACGAAGACACTGGCCCGTGTCTGGAGCGCCTCTGTTTTTGAGTGGCGCTATATAAGTGCTCGATTACGATTACGATTATAATCCGAGACAACGCCTGCCATGAACTTACTTTCTTACTTTGCGAACCAACGAAAATATTCATGACGTAAATTTTATAAAGACGTCATTTCGCTATTGTTGTTCTGATGACGTCATCTTTGGATCGATTGTTTAGCACCATGGAAACGAGTTTATCGAGCTTCATTTCGAAAATCGACGTGAAGGACAAAAGACGTAGATGGAAAACATTTCGAGGACAAAAATATCGAAATTCGTCAATCAGGACAAATAGAAAGATGAAATTCAGCGAAAGAACTCTACCTTTTCATGACACAAATCGAAAGATCGACACGACATGTAACTTTGAACGGAAGATCATCGAAAATTCGACGAAACACTGCTCCATTTGAAG
>JACEVL010000123.1:97500-200000 GCA_020284085.1 Aporrectodea caliginosa | reverse complement strand
AAATGCCTAAGACAGATTCTGAGAGTATCATGGATAGAAAAAAGAACAAATGAGTGGGTGTTAGAGAAAACAGGAACGGAAAGAAGCCTACTTGATCAGATTAAAAGAAGGAAACTTACATACTTTGGGCATTTGATGAGGAAACAGGGAAACTGCCTGGAAAAGGAGATCATACAGGGAACTGTACCAGGAGCAAGGACACGGGGAAGACCGAGAATGGGATGGCTTAACAACATAAGCACGTGGATGAATATGCCTTTTCATCGATTGTTGACAGAGACGGAAGATAGAAAAAGGTGGAGAAGACTTGTCCATGGAGCGACCAACCCTCGGATCGAGGATGGTTGAAGACAAGATCGTTGAGCTGAAGAGCTTAGAAATTATGCCATGAGATCTGCATTGCAGCGTAACTCTTCAAATATAGCAATCTGTTGTGCCAATCCTCGACCTAAACGACACCTAAGCAGCTACTCTGTCCGTCTTGTCCTCTGGCAACCGGATTCGGACCTCCATCGGACTATCCTTTTGGGTCTTCCGACTCGACGCAGCGTTCTCGAATAAGATGGTGCCCTGTGATTGGCTCTTGAGTGGCGCTTTAGAAGTTTGGAATTTACGATTACGATTTACGCCACACGTAATCGTAAATCGTAATCGTAAACCGGTTTTCACCGAAAGGCTGATTGTCCGAATCCACCCAGAGGTGACGACTTATATTGCAGCGGTTTAACACATATTAGACGTCTTCTAAGCCACTTTAAACCCTTGTTACGTAATGTTCAGTGCACGCGGCCCTATAACCCCCCCCCTCTCTGGACTGTTTCCCTCTTCCTCTTCGTGGACTCACTGGCAATAGGACTTTAATTTCCACTTTACAACCCGCTTGCCAACCTCTCTGACTCGACGCAGCTCTCGTCGTGAATAAGCTGCGCTTAGCATTCAAGTGTCGCTTTAGACATTTGTAGTTTACGGTTGCGATTAGCGCTGTGATTTCATTCGCCGCATCTATAGCCAATGTTTATTGGCTATAATAGACGTGAATGTGAAGCGATTGCCGTTGATTGATGACTGAAAACACAACTCTGTTGGGCGGCAAAATTAAACAATTTTTATTCTCTAGCAAACAAACACTTAACTTTTTGTCCGTACAATTACTCCATGCTCTATTCAGTTTTCGATTGCACTTTTCTCATTCGCAAACCAACCGCTGCAGCCAACACTCGTTCGCTCTCGATTTCCTATACTTCAGCCATCGCGATTATCTGCAGTAATCAGATACTACTGTTGGTTTACTTTTCCGCCTGCAAGCATGTCCTGCTGCCGCCCTGTAGAAGTATTGTTTGCTTTATGTTTTAGGGAATATTTTTTAGGCAATTAAGAATGAACGCATGCATTGACAAAGAGCGTAGCCAGGACTTTAACCTTATATACGTTGACAGGCCAGTAGACTGTTTCTCATTCTCAAACTGCAAGTTCAGAGAAAGCAAAGGCCTATTTTTAATTCTTCAGAAATTTACCGTTGAAAAATATTTTCCCCGCGACTTTAGTGCAGAATTAAATGCATCAGACGACATGGGAACATGCGTTTTTCGCAAGTGGTTTCGGTTAGAGTTTTTGACAGGCTGTTTTTCTCGCAAGTTGGATACTTACGGCAGAAGTACCTCCACAAGTGGCTCTAGAAATATCGCTATTTGGCGGCGATAAGTAGCCTATAAATCAACATGGGCTTTCCTGCCGGCAGAGCCTGATAAATATGAATGCAAATGTAGACTTTCTATAGCGATCGTCTGGCTTCGGCCATGCTCAGTTTGCAACGAATTAATCGGGTGAGATCCTTCACCCCACTCTAGTCCAAGATCTAAGTCAAAACCTGAGTTCAAAGTGCATATGAATGGATATAGAGGCGCTGTATAATTCCAAACGGTTAAGCCGTTACTTTGCGTTGAGTAGAGGCATACACCCTAATTCAAAGCGCGCAAGGGTATATAGCCTACAATTATACACGTATGTCCTCAGAAACCCCAAACCATTTGAACAGTCTAGGACGTCGTATATGTTTACGACTTGTTGATCGAACACCGATAAGACACATCGTGTGACCCCGCATATCCCACGTGACCTATAGATATAACTTGAGCGGAGTTACTGCTCTGCTGAAACATATGTTTAAAGGAATATCTTATCAATCGCCGTATCTTGCGTTGGCGCCGAGGCGCGTTACAAGTGGCCACCTCCTCCTCTTCCTCCTCCTCCTCCTCCTCCTCCTCCTCCTCCTCCTCCTCCTCCTCCTCCTCCTCAGCCCCACTCGACGGCTGCTGCAGCAGTCTGATAGCAGTTTCCGTCGAAACATCGATCGACTATTGAGGCAGAGATGGATAGATAGATAGATAGATAGATGGATGGATGGATGGATGGATGGATGGGTGGGTGGGTGGATGGATGGATGGATGGATGGATGGATGGATGGATGGATGGATGGATGGATGGATGGATGGATGGATGGATGGATGGATGGATGGATGGATGGATGGATGGATGGATGGATGGATGGATGGATGGATGGATGGATGGATGGATGGATGGATGGATGGATGGATGGATGGATGGATGGATGGATGGATGGATGGATGGATGGATGGATGGATGGATGGATGGATGGATGGATGGATGGATGGATGGATGGACACAGAGACACACTCACAGAGATAAAAACAGAGACATACAAAGAAAAAGACCGAGGGAGATAGAGATACAGAAAGAGAGTGATATATATATATATATATACAGGAAGGAGGGATGCTTTTAGATCCTGTTTTACACCTATACGACCCCAATGAATGACGTCATGAACACTCGAACCCCAACTGAACACTCGACTGGAAAGAGACCATAAATGGCGACCCCAGAGTGCTCTCGTCTCTGCTGCTCATCTCTACGCTTACGTGCGCAGTGTGTGGCTACGCGCCACAAACTGCACAAATATGCAACAGATATTTCGCACATTTTAAGTGCATGATTACTTCGCAAGTATAAATTAAATAGGCTTAAGCAGTCAACCATAGTAGAAATAATTATATAATACAAGACAATGTGAAAACGTGTAAAAAATATACTGACCCGTTTAGCTATATTGATAGAGAGCATTATAGGGGCCTACATGTACGTGGAGGCATCTCAGTGCGTTGGGATATCGGTTCGCATTCCGATGGTGGTTTATTTCGGAGATTGGAATCTCGAATTAGCACGGTCCGTACACGCGACACTAAAAGGCGTGGCACCAATTCAACTAATTCAAACGGGCAGCCTTGGTGTCGGGCCATTCATTAAAATGAGCAGAATCGAAGCCATGTTGTATTGTATTGTATTTACGGATTTCTAAAGTGCCTCTAATCAGAGGCCCTCCCAGTGCGAAAAGCCCCGAGAGAAAAGTCTTAACCCTAGGGCTACCAAGCTTTTTGTAACACGGACTACCAAGGGGGGGTGGTTACCCCCTGGATTTCGTGTCTGGTTTTACATATCATAACTTGTAATACAGCATTGGATTCAGCATTCATTTCTGCACAGAATGGTATATTTAGTTGTACATTATGTGAATGCACCTCGAAATTACATCACTTTTAACAACGGGACCCATTAATTAGCAATATTGTATATTATTGCGTACATTTTGTACTTTTGGATAAACAAATATAAGATTATGTGTGTTTTGAAACTAATCTATGTATAAAAGATACACAAAATCATCCCTACACATGTTTATATAGTATAAATGTACATCCATACACATATATCCATACATATATATCGGTTTACGTTATAACGCTGTATTCAGCCATTTTCACACAGATTACGCGTATTATTATTTATTTTGATCACTTCCGGTATTCAAAAGACAAAGATGTAGGTATGCAAATGAAGCCCTTCATTCCCTCTAAAGAATGGTATCTCTGTTTCTCTTCCAGGAAGACAAATGAATACGCTACAGACAAAAACTAAGGGGAGTCCTTCCATTCAGCCATTTTTCACGCATGTTACGCGTATTATAATTTATTTTGAGCACTTCCGGTTGTCTCAGGTCAACTCAGTGACCATGGAAATGTAGCCCCACATTCCCTCTATAGAATGGTATAATTTGTGTCTCTTAATATTAAATGACGGATAAGATATAGTCGAAAATCTAGGGGGTGGTATCCACCCCTGGTACCTCGGGTATATTGGGTATAACTTTTGAACGGTGTGAGTTATCATCTCACATTTTACCTCAAAACATGTGCAAATGAACCCCCTACAGCTACCTAAAAGTTCAAATTTTTATTCCATACAGAAAAAGTTTGAGATGAAAAAAACCTAGGGGGGGTGGCAACCACCCCCCCCCTTGGTAGCCCGAGGGTTAAGAGTACGGGCAGAGACAGAAGTAGCACCAGTTAAGATCATAGAGCGAGTCGTAGAGGGAAGATCGTTCCAGAGCATAATGGTCGCTATAGAAACTGTATACATTTATAATCGAGCTTAAGGGTACACGAATACAGTATGATATCTTCAAAAAGAACAGTTCACGAATATACTGTAATATAGGCCAACAGCCCACGATCAGTGGAGGCGCCCCCTAACTGCGGCTCAGCCCCCCCCCCAAGTGGGAAATCACTGCAAATCACAGGGAGGAGGGGACAAAAGGGAAGGGCTTGGAGCTTTAGCCCCCCAAACCTGAAATCCTGGCGCCTCCACTGCCCACGATCCGTACGAAATTTTAAGCATCAAGGTTAGATTTGATCCCATGTGATAGAAATCAGCTACCAGCACTGACAAAAAATTCTTCCCCGGGGTCGGTTTCAACCCTTCCCCGGAAACCCCAGCCAACTGCAGTCCCATTATGGGCCTAATTATCTCGATTGCCATGCTCAAGAGCCGAGTAAGTAATGTACAGCATTCAATCCTATTTCCAATCAGATTAACAAGTTCTGCAGCTGGTAGCGGCGACCTTTCGTGGCGAAGATTCTCTCGGTACCAAAGGCGATTCGTCCCTTCGAGGTCCCTTCTTCGGATACTCCGGGTAGGCGTCAGAGCTGCTCCGAATTCGTAGTTCCTCATCGCTTCGTCGTGTCTTCGTCCTGTCCACTCCATGGCTCAGTTGCTGCGATCCCTTAGTTGGCTGGACTCGACTACACTCTCTCTCACACTTTCTGCTTCTGTGTCTGCACTGCACTGCCTTCTCTTCGCTGTCTATCAGTTCTATCACTCTATCGTCGACGAAGGACAGTGAGTCATCATTCAGGATCTCGCAGGCGTTACGTCCGGTAGCCGCCAAATTTCGTTCGGAAAGAATGTGTACTTATGATGGATTTTAAGCTGTTTACATGCAAATGTTTCGTCTACTCGTCGATATATTGCGCCCGAGTCCGCTTCGGTGATGCTTAGTCAACCGCGTGGAATTTTCTCGCGTTGGGTGATTTAACAGCACTTACAATCATATAACATAGTAATCTTCGCTTATTGATTCGAACTGACGTGGCCGCAGTATGATTACCGGTCATAGTATGAACGGATGATCAGAAGTTATTACATGAGTCGAATTTAACTGTATGGCAGCCATGCAAGGCGCCCATCTGTCATTAACTTGTCATTCTTCAAACATCACCACAATCTAGCTGTCACGTGGTTGGTAACAACTAAAAACGAACAGTCCTGAATTTCCACTTGTTTCTCCTATATAAGCATTCAGAGCAGGACTATAAAGATTCCGGCAACGCAACATCTGTTGTCGAGAATATCGCGGATGCAGTCTTATCGGGCACTATGCTTCGAATATTCATGTATACATTGCAGCATCGTCAACCAATTAACTCGTCATTCTTCAAACAGCGCTTCTGACGTTCGCTTCGTTCTTGAAGCAAGCATCAGAAGCGCTCATATATAGTAACTGCTAATTTATTGCTGACGGACCACTTTGGGCTTTTATCATTCAGCGACAGCAATATTTTACATAAAACTGTCCATTTTATATAATGTGACCGTTACTTACTTGCATTGTTAAAAGGCTACTTATTTACTCAACTGCTACTTAGGGAGTAGCCACATTTCATTAAGCCACAGAGTATATTTTAACAGGTTGGTGCACGATTAGATGATTTGTTACATAGCTCGAGCTATGGGACAGGTGGAAGCAATCGATGCTCTGCTGACAGACATTTAAGGTTTATGAATAATAGATCATTGTTCACCAACAAGAGAATGAGCGAATGAATGCGAATATGCGAATGAGGAAGAGGTGTGAAACGCAAAAGAGTTCTGGCATTGCTATTCCTGTTATTGATGATGACCAAGAGTTTTTCCATGCCAGATTTTCGAGTTCTAGAAGATCAGTTTGGACATGAATAAACGGCTGCTAAGGCGGGTTTCGTTGAGGACAAGAAAGCTTTGAAGGTGGAGGATCAGATGGATTAGAGTATGAATTTTTGAAGCGGTGTGACTTCAGTGACTTCATCTACTTACCACCCCACCTGTGGGGTGGTAAGTCGATGAGTCTGAGGCCGATGATGACGGTAGGCGAGTGTTGGTGTTGGCGGAGGAACGGAGAATATGCAGAATTCAGATGAAGTTCGTTCCAGAGTCGGGGGGGGGGAGGCAGTGATGGACATGGATCAGTTGGAGAACTTGAAGCGGGTAGTGACCATGGGGAACTATAGAGAGTGAGATAGGAGGAGGATCAGGTGGATTGGGGTGGGTGAATGGCGAAAAGTTCGCGAAGATATTTAGACTAGCAATATTGTTCGGAGTTGTAGGTTAGTGCAGTCTTTCAAGTGGATTCGCTCTTGAGTTTTCAACCAGTGGGGAGATTTGAGGTTGGAAGTGATATGGTGATGCTTGAATGTTCTGGACAGCTGGTAGCAGCTCGGGCTAGAAAGTGTTGCATAAGTTGCAGACGATTAATTTGGGTAGATTCAAGGTAGGGAAAGAAAGAATTACAGTAAGCAAGTTTGGAGTGGACAACTGATGTAGCAATAGTGGAAGAAGCAGTTTTAAAGTCAAGCATGGGTCGGATGCGGCGGAGGTCACAAAGCTTCGTGAAGCAGAAGTGCAAGAAGTCTTAGATGTGGTTAGAGAAGGAGAGATATGAGTCGAATGTAGTTCATAGATTGAGGACAGGGAGTCTGAGGTGAAAGTGAGAGATGAGGAGTTAGTCGATAGGTGTGGTGTATGTAACGGTAATGGAGCTTCTTGATCAGGAAGGCTTATGATGATGAAATCTGTTGTGGGAGAGTTAAAACATTGAAGCTGGGATGGCATTCATTTTGAGATTAACCACATTTAATAATTGTGCAATTGGAAAAGGAATTGGGGAGAAGGATATGTAGAGTTGGGTGTCCTCTGCATAAAAATGGTGGTCAATAGAGGAAGCTCCTATTACAGGGATCGCGAACCTATGGCACGCGTGCACACGGAATTTGGAGCGTCCTTCAAAATTTCAAACTTAGAAATGCAAAATCACTATAGGAATCCACATGATCTACCTTGAAGGACTTTATTGTAGCACCATTCTAAGGCTATCTTTGAAATAATGATTTAAATTTACTTTTTGTTACCCTTTGCAATTAAAACCTGCATGAGAAAACAATTATATATGTATACTGCCAAATTCCGCACGCGACGGCTTTTAGAAAATGTTTTAGTGGTATTTTGACACGCCCTTTTAAAAGGGCTCGCCATCCTGTTCTGTGAGAT
Source organism: Aporrectodea caliginosa (assembly GCA_020284085.1). NCBI lineage: Eukaryota > Metazoa > Annelida > Clitellata > Crassiclitellata > Lumbricidae > Aporrectodea > Aporrectodea caliginosa. The sequence continues at coordinate 192,284 of JACEVL010000123.1, read as the reverse complement.
GGCTTAGTGGTGTTGTATGTACAGGATAAAGAGACCAGGGAGTTGAAAGGGCTGCGAAGGGAAGTGGGAAAACAAGTGGTACTGGAACCAGAGTAGAGTGATGCCAAAGAGACCAAACAAAGAATACAATCGATATAGAAGGAGACGCATGGTTCAAAGCGGCCGTTTTGTTAAGTTTATAATGTTGAGCAAATATTTACTATTATATTCTTTAACTTAAAAGGCAAGACCCTCTTGATCTTTCGACGACTTCCTATTGAGCAACATTCTTCACCACAGCTTCCGTTATTTCCTGGCACAACAGTACAGACGAAGCTGGTACAAGAAATTTCAGAAATTAATCACGTCACTCTTTCACGCAGAGAATTTATATCACACCGATCCAAGATTTACTCAGAAGCACTCAATTACAGCCGCGATCAAAGGCAGATTCCTTTGGGGCTTTGCAGTAACATTGTATTAACATTGTGTGCTTATGTCTCATAAACTTTTATATACGCCTTCGTACAGATTGCTTCCAAATCTAGTAAGCTGTGCGTAATTTCAGTAATTTCAGATTTCAAAGGGAACCGGTTCTTCGGTATTTATGGTTCGTTGCTGAAAGTATTTCATTCGCGTTTCCAAACAATTTCATGAAGCAGATATAAATAGATCAAATGTCTTTTATCTTCGATTACAAACTGGTCTTCCCCCTTTTAGAACCGATGAACAAAATTAAATAAATGAACAATAAATATGTAAATACATATACATGTATATTAAAATTGATAATAGCATATGGGTGACTTAATTTGCGTTGTTTATGGTACGAATAGGCTACACAATAGGCCTAAGTGAACCTCCCCTAGAAATGACGGATTGTGCATCAAAGTTCAATCAAGATTTACTGCCAATCAAAAGACTTCTTTTGTCAAACAATCATGGAGGAGACAGCTCGCGCGCGAGAAACGGTTATAATAGGCTATAAACGCGGGGTTTGGGCATCATCCTAAGTTAGGAGACTTGAATAGCACGCAACAATGAAGAATGACAAGAAAGCCGCAAGTTCATGTGTCCGTGATGCACTCGGAGGGTTTCTCGAGCCGGTGTCACGAAATAGAGTATCCCCCAATCCCCCATACATGAGTATCCCCCTTAGCGAAATGGAGTATTCGGTTTAGTTTACATTTTTTGAAGTTTCTAAGTGTATTCAGTCGTACTGTTTGGATTTATTGTACACATGAAATAATTTAAGTTGCGTATCGTTAGTTTGTACGTCCATCTGAAATTAATTTACTTCGTTTTTGGTGATTTTGAATGGATTTTCGTCTTGGCTATCGTGATGCGTATGACGATGGGCATAGAAGGGTTTACCCCCACCCCCCGGATACTCTAAACCGGTTTATTCCATCCGGGGGGATTATTATTCATTCTTCTCCCGGATAGTCTTAGGACGGATACTCTATTTCGTGATACCGTCAGATTGCCAGAAGAATCGGCTGCAGACAGAGCGCGGTCGTCAAGATACAACAGAAGAATAAGAAGACGGGATCTGCAGTGGTCGAAAGGTTTCGGTCCGGTCGTCGATGCGTCTCAACGTCATGCCAGGACCGCGTGCACACTTCGCCGCATATCTTTGGCCAACCGTAAGGGTCTGTCGTCACCTGAACTGCTGCGTAAGTGGTTTTGGAGAAATGCAACGTCGTTCCCAGTTCATCAACAGTGCGTCGTCGGGGCCTGCAGTTTGGTCTCAGGAGCTGCAATTAGGCACGCAGGAAGCTGCTGATGACCGACGTCCAGAGGTGCAATTGAATCCTGTAGGCATGTTGGTACTCCAGCTGGAGTTGTGAGATGTGGGAGAAGGTGCTGATCAGTGATGAAAGTACCTGCTGTCTGTTTAGCAACTAGGCCTATATGTACGTGTGGAAGAATGTGGAGAAGAATTCAAACCGGAGTGTCTGAACCTGACGGTGAATCATCCTTTGAAGATCATGGTCTGTGGCTGCATGGCTGCCAGTGGCGTCGGATGTCTGCATATCGTCGATTGAATGTTCAACGCGACCAAGTACATCGGCATACTGCAGAAGTGCATATGGTGCCATCAGCGCAGCAGTTGTTTCCGCATCAGTTCTTGTTTCAGGATGACAATCCTCCATGCCATCGCGTCAAAATAGTCACCAACTGGAAGCGCCAGAGCAACATCAGGATGCAGGACTACCCGCTCAATCACCGGATCTGAATACGATTGAGAATCTCTGGCAAAGAGTATAGCCTTCGAGATATCCCAGAAACATCCGACCACCAAGAGCAAGTTGGTCAAGTCGCTCATCGCCGTCTGGAACCGACTCATCACCGACGATCACCTCGTCAAGCTGGTCCACTCAATGCCGACACACTGCAGACAAGTGGTGAAGAGCGAGCGCTGACCCATAAAGTACTGATCCATCATTGCCAGAAGAAACCGACCTTTTTAAAGCCACTGCATGACAGGGATCGTACAGTACATGTTCGTTATTTCATTTCAGTGCATTATATGTGTACTAAACACAGAAGAAGCAGAGGCGAAAATCCTTACATAACTTTTGGGGCAGATTTTTCTGGGGGCCATATTTTTGCACTTTAGGGGACAGACAGGCCCAGTCAAGACTGTTGGGGACAGTCCCCTCTGCCCCTCCATGATTTAGGCCACTAAGAAGAAGCATGGGCAGGTGCATTCTTGTTTCTGACTTGTTCATATCGGCATATCAACCGTGGTAAAAAAAATTATTGTCATGTTAGTTCAAAGACAGAAAGTCACAAAATGGTAACCAAACAATAAGAAAACATTTATTGTACGTGCATAAAATATATTAACCGATATATCATTTACCTTATTACAGAACAATGAATAAAAGAATTGCGAAAAACGGTAAGTGATTCTAAACTTGTGCACACCGCCGTCTGTTTGTGAAGGCGACATAAAACTGAGGGGAGTGAGGAGAGGTATAAACAAGCAATCTGTGATGCTATGATATCATGGTGGACGAATGTGCTCAGAGCTATTGTATACATAGGCCCATAGCGTCGGCAAATCTTGGCTAATCGTCTTTGTATACCGCCGGATTATGGTGGCCATTAAGCCGGATTAGCAATGCAGATGAAGTATGAAGACCAGTGCCGAGATTTTACGCTGCAGCATGGGCGTTGTACTGAAGCATCATCATTCCATGAGGAATTTCCGTAAAACAAACAAACGGTCTTTTAACGAGGTTGTCTATCTGCAGTTATCTGTGTCTCTGTGTCTGTCTGTCTCTCTGTGTCTGTCATCTGCCACGACCTGTTCGTCTGTTTGTTGGTCTCTCTGTGAACACCGTCCTGTCAATATTTGTCAACCTCTGTCAGTCTCCGTAGGACAATCTAAAACCGAGAGGATACTCATCCACTGACAAATTGCGTCATTCAGTCATTCAGTCAGTCATTCATTCACATAGTCATTCATTCATACAGTCATTCATTCAGCAAGTCATTCATTCAGTAAGTCATTCATTCAGTAAGTCATTCATTCAGTAAGTCATTCATTCAGTAAGTCAGTAATTCATTTCATCCAGTCAAACATTTGTGTCGTTAACTATGCAGTCAGTCATTTAGTCATTCATTCATTCAGTGAGTCAGTCATTCAGTCAGCCACTCAGTCAGTCATTCAGTCAGCCCTTAGGTCATTCATGCATTCATTCATGTAGTCATTCATTCAGAAAGTCATTAAGTCATTTCAGCCAGTCAGTCATTAGTGACATTCAGTCAGTCATTTAATAATTCATTCGGTCATTCATTCGTTCATTCATTTATTCAATCAGTCATTCAGTCACTCAGTCATTCAGTCAGTCACTCAGTCACTCAGTCAGTCAGAAGATTATAGACTTCCGTCATTCTGTCGTCTGACGGTTGGCCTCTCAATACATTCGTCCTTCAGTTTCCTTGTTTCGATGTCTGTCTGTATGTCTGCCTGCCTGTCTGTATATCTGTCACTTTTTACTCGGCTCTTGCAGTCTACTTTAGTAGAAGGACCATCATGCCCTGACCACTCACCAAAGTGGAGTTGCTGCTGCAATGGAAGTAAATTGCATCTCCATTTTCGCCTGGTTATCGGCTGTCGCTGGTGCCAACTGCAGTCGGAAAAACACGGCGACGCCGACACAACAGAGTGGCGCGCATGTCTAAGTCTTTAGACGGGCGACGCCGACGCAGTCGAGTGGCGCATGTGTCCTCTGAAGGATGCCATTCATTTTCAGAGAATAGAACGAAATTGCAATACATACATACATATATATATTTGTATTTATATAGGCTATATATTAATATTTATTATATATATAAACCAAATGGAATAGAACGAAATTGCAATACATAAATATATATATTTGTATTTATACATACATAAACTAATTAGAATAGAACGAAATTGCAATACATACATATATATGTGTGTATTTGTATTTAGATATATTTATATATATATTATATAAACTAAAGGCCTAATGTATGTACATCTATACATATAAATTATTATATAACGTAAGTTATATATCGTGCATGCTTATATATTACTAGACGTTTCTACCCGGCTTTGCCCGGGTTTTCCCCACGCGGCTGCAAATAAAGGCTACTTACTTACTCTATATGCTGAAGGGCTTCAAATATTTTAAATGTCCACATATCTGAACGATATTTAGAGGTGAAATAGTTTTTCCCCGTGTATTTGAATTTTATTACCTGTGACTCAGCTGCTGCCTCGTTTAGCAAAATAATAATGAGTTGAAAATAGTACCGCACGGGTTATCTCTACCTTATATAGCCCTATTATTTGTTTCCCGGGCTAAATATAATAGGTGGACGAAGCTCGGCCGTTATTGCGATTGTAATTTTTCGGAGCGACCCGCGTCTTTTAATGAAAGCGCCTGATTTGAAAATTAAGCCCGCTTGACGTAAGTTTGCATATTTAGCCCGCGTGACGTGGACAAATGGCCATACTATGGCCGGTATTATAAGATAGCCTCGTTGAAACATTTGGAAATTTAAAATGTCCATATATCGGCGTTTAAATAAAATTGCGAGCTGAAAATAGTCGCGTTGACCTAGACGTGGCGTAATAATGTTTTGTAAAAATTTTAAATCGCTAAAGCGTTCCGTTTCGGAGCCTTTAGACAACAGACAAACAAACAAAAACATACAAACAAACGGAAGGACAACGTAAACAGACCTCGCCTTATAATATAGATTACGTAGAACTTATTCTATATAAAGTAATTTTTATTTTATATATAATTATATATATATAGAGAGAGAGAGAGAGACAGACAGACAGACAGACAGACAGAGACAGAGACAGAGAGAGACAGACAGAGAGACAGACAGAGATAGAGTGAGAGAGAGAGAACATATACATCGGTGTCGATAGTACACAGTTGTACATGTCTATACATGTGATATATGTAGAGATATTTATCCGGCAAAAATCGATACTGGCAGACACACAGACGGACAGACGGACGGACAGACGGACGGACAGACGGACGGACGGAAGGACAGACGGACGGACGGAAGGACGGACCCGTCAGTTGGAGTCAATGTATGTATGAGTTGAATCGTCGATGGCTTATCACACGTCGGTCGGTCGGCAGTCAGTCAGTCAGTGATGCTGGCTGTCGAAGCAATCGCCGGTCACAGGTCATCGTTCCCAGGAGGACTGCCTTTCCACATATCCAGTGGCAGAACTCCGCCACTGACGTTTTCAGAACCGGACCAGTCCCAAACCTGGATAAAGGAGGAGGGCGACACTAATCCTGTTATGACATAGGCCTAGCCTTGTTTTTCTGTAATTGTATGCAATAGAGCCACTCGTAGCTAACTAACTAGTCGCGGAGGCCAGTCTGTAGGTCTGACCATGCAGTACCCCCACCAGGCTCAGCGCCGGCAACGAGACATTGAGCAACGTCAATAAGACAAAAAACAACGAGCAAAAATCTTTTCCACAGACTCAGTGTCACGCTCAGACTTGTGTCTTTGAATTTGCTCTTAACACTCTCACGGAGTATAGTGGGCTGGTTCAATAATTTATCATTGCAATAATTTTGTCGATGTCATAGGCTATAGGTCTACTGTGTACAATTATATATGCGTTCATATATATATATATATATATATATATATATATATATATATATATATATATATATATATATATATATATATATATATATATATATATATATATATATATATATATATTAATGTGTGTTGAGTGTGTATATATCCATTTTTGTCTCTCTGTGTGTTTCACTGTTTCTCTCTCTATGTCTCAGCGCATTTGGTTTTCCTGTAGGTAGATATATAAGCTGATATGAACTGTCTTTCTGTCATAAAAAGCCTTACTCGGCCGCTGAGAACCGCATCTTTTCTACCCATAAAAAGACACCACAGAAGCCAGTGCGTGGTTCATGAGAATGGAGTTAACAACCGGCAGATACAGCTGCTGTCCTCTGTTGGCGAAGTCATTCGGTGCACGACTATATTAGTTCCTAATTGCTGCGCTCTAAGCGTTCCATGGCTAATTCACTCAGCCCTGCAGCCACACACGCTGTCGCATATAATATAACTCAGCTAAGCGCTGCTGCCTCCTGCAGTTGAATGCGTCCCCGACGGATTAAGAATGATTGACAGCGCCGCCCATGCAGCGCTGAAAATATCAGTCTGTGCACCTGATTCGATTTGAACGAATCCGTTTTCGTTCCAGGGAACCACAAGGACTCCACTGGGGTGCATTTAAAAGAGGACAGACGGGAGTGGGGTCTGTAGGGGTAAAAATTGCAGTGGAGCGAAGTCAGCGAACGACCTTCACTTTAGAACGATGATGTTCCTGTTGACACCCGTTTAAAAGTTTTAGTTGTCAGAGGTTGGTGTGGCTCTTGCGGGTGAAACCATCAAGGTCTACTGTGTATAGGTCTCTCTCTCTCTCTCTCTCTCTCTCTCTCTCTCTCTCTCTCTCTCTCTCTCTCTCTCTCTCCATATATATATATATATATATATATGCTATCATGCGAAACAGGAAACAGAATTCTGTAATACAGTTCAGCATATAATTATATATATAGTATATATGCTGAACTGTATTACAGAATTCTGTTTCCTGTTTCATATGATAGCATTTTATATATAATATATATATATGTATATGTATATATATATCGACCACTGAGGCATCGTGGTCAACTATAGCTATACAACCGTAGATAGATAAGCAGATGGATAAGGCAGTATATAGATAAAATTAGACGATTTGATATATACGCACAGATGACCTGAGCGCCACAAGTGCTTTTGCACCGCACTTAATCATAATGGATAACGTTACAAAAATTGGGTCCAACCAAAAAATTAATTACCTCGTTTGGTTTCATATATACTGCAGGAGGTGAAAAGATCTTCACTGAACTACAAAGACACCTATTAGGCACGATAAATCTAAATAGGGAACAGAGGGGCGATATATAAATACACTGAAAGACGTGGGGAGTCGCTTCCTCCGCATAAAGAACAACTGATTAGGCCTGCAGACGTGCTTTCTTTATCCCTACAGCTATATACAGACGCGCGATATATATACGAGGAATCGCGGAAAACCGATCGTTTGTTTTGAACTGTTAAGTGCCTCTGATTCAAGCACTGACGTCTGGCATGTAAATCTCGTATTATTTATTCATTAGTCATTCACTTAAAGTGCTATAAAGAAGCGTAGCACTTAAGATTGACCCATTGTTTTGTGGCCTAAGGAAACCTTGGGCTTTCCTATATATGCCGATGCTATTACCTGATATATAGTCTCCCAACTGTCTATGGAGATATTTGAGAGAATATTGTCTATTTCAATTATTATATATATATATATGAATATATGTATATATATATATATGTATATGTAAATAAGACTAATTAGATACCTTTCAATACTACGAAATGGAAACTATTACTGGGTTCCTTCTTCCTCCATCACGTGTGCGCTAGTCGTGTTACACACTTCAACACGTAACTCCGGATTGTTTTCTTTTTGCGGCGGTCTCAATTAGTCATACCTGGCCGTTTTAGACTAGTCCTTCTGGATTTAGTCTGCTGACACTGACAGTTTGTGATTATAAACAATTATTTACGCAGAATTATGTGAAAGTAGGTTTTTTCTTCATATCCTCTATTATCGTCCATTATCTGAACGCATAACGTATAGCTGTATACGTCACAACGTTTCTGTATGTAAACAGAGCACAGTGTGCATGTTACTAGTAGCTCTCGCTTGAACGTGTTGAATATTGAATACACTTCTGATCAGGATATAACCTTTTAATCATGTAATGTAACATTAGAAGTGGGAGCCATGCAGAAACAGCGAAACTTAATATTAAAAAGTTGGAGGCAAATTTATGTCTGGTCTGCTACAAAGTAGAATAATAAAAATGACTGGAATTTGCATGTGTTTAGGCGTCTCCACTTTTAATACAACCCAACATAAAACGATATGGGAGGCAAAGGACGTGTTTTGATTGGTTCTTATCTGAACTCAGAATATAAACAAGCACAGCGAAGTATCGTGTGAACAGTCCGTCCCATTCGGGTGGTAAAGGGAAGTGAATGTTGAGTTCAATGGCAGTGTTATTATGTCTGGCCATGATTTTCAATCACTGTGGTTGGTCTGTAAGGAAGTTCTAGGGTAATAACTCCCTGGCCAATAAACCCCGGCCATTAACCTACTAGGAAAATTACCCCCGGTCAATAACTCCTATGGCCAATAACCCCGAGGAAAATAACCCCTAGTCAGTACCCCTGGCCAATAACCTCCACCCGATTATACATCAACATATTTTCTAGTGACGGCACTAACCCTAATGCTGACCCTAACCGACCCTCTGGCCAATATCCCCTGGCCAATAACCGACCCTCACGACGACTAATCTGACCCTAACCGTTTGGGGGTTATTGGCCAGGGGCTTTGACTAGGGGTTATTTTCTCGGGGGATATTGGCCACGGGGGTTATTGGCCAGGGTGTCATTGGCCTGATACCCTGGAGACATCGCATCCTTCATGGCCAACCAATGTCCACCATCACTGGGCTTTTTCAGAAAATTGTTGTGGTTTACAGGTTTAGGAACCTTATCACACAAAGCAGGTCACGCTGGGTGACGCAGATAAGAATAATGTAGATCAGATTTTGCCGATCAGATATGAAGCAAATTAAGTGGATCCTGTATGAAAGATCAATTAATTATAAGAGCACACAGACGAGATCTCGTGCAAGTACGTTGTTAACGAACCGACCAATGACCATATTAATCATTTGTGGCTGATCAAATCAGCCAGCAATCACAACAAGCAGGTTAATTTCATGCAAATTAGGTAAGGTATATCGTATCGTATCTAGACATTTATAAAGCGCTTCTCGCAGACTCGCAGTGTAGACTACTCATAGGCGATTTCAGTGTGGAAGCCCCGGGGGTGTCGGGTCTTCTGCGGGTCCATGCAGAGCATGACGATTCTGGGGGTTGACATGACTGAAAACCTAGGTTTTGAAGCGCATATAAAGCGCATATGCGTTCAAGCAAAACAGCCTAGGCCTATATGTCCTGCGAATCATGACTGCTCACGGCCTCAAGGGACCAAGTCTACATGACGCGGTAATCATGAGGACAGTGGCCCGCGTGTCATTATGCGGCCCCGTCATGGTGGGGCTTTGCGGGGCAGCAGGAGCGAGGTAGACTGCAGTCCGTGATAGACAATTTGATCCGATTGCATTATCTCCCTGAGGACACCTTCGAGCAGTTAGTAGAACATCGGATGGGAGCCTCTTGGCTGCTGTCCTACGCGATCAGGACCATGTGTTGAACCCACTCCTCCCACCGCTAAGGCCACAGACCTACTCCATGAGGCCGAGACCGCACGACCGAATCATCCCTAAGGCGGACAACCTAATGAGGAAAACGTTTTTGACAAGAATGCTTTATCTTGTTTAAATGTCATATAAACCAAAGTGCGGCATTATAAGCAGTCGGTTGTAATAAAGAATATACTCACACATACGGTACGTACGTACTTTAATAGGAGAATCATATCAGGAGAATCATATGAATATAGACAGGTAAGATTTAGGTTATAAGTAGCGATAGTAGAAATTCACGGCAAAACAGTTCAAAATTGACGGGAGCAGTTTGTAAAAATTGGCTAAAATCACGATAAATTCACGGCATGAAATTATGTTTTTATTTGCTAAGATTCGACCAAACAATAACAGCGTATAACGCAAATAAGAAGCGACGTGTTCGCTATTTATAACTGTCAGTAGCCTACTGTAAACATCGTGCATCAAATCACGTTTGTATTTACTAATATCTAATCTATGTAATCACAACAATAACATAGATCAAAGCAGCGGCGCACTGTCGCTGTGTAATATGTCACGCTAAATGTCGGAGTCAACGTTTGGCACATAAATAGTTTCTGCATTTATTGTACACCATTCATCATTAGGCCTACATGTAGGGCCAAGTTTTCGTCTGTAAAACTTTGACGCTGGGGCTAAACATATCAGTTCCGAACGTCACGTTGCATTCATTTAACAAAATCTGTCCAAAATCACGGCAATTCACGGCATTTGTGGAAATTCAAGGCATTCACGGCAAATTCACGAACTTTTATATCTCGTAGGCCTATGTTCTTCCTGAATTTTTACTAAGCTATTACTTCATACTATAACACCTAGTTTTTTTTCTATGTAGGCTACACCTACAGCGTTATGTCTGTTGTTAGCAAAATAAACGAATATATGATGATAATAAATTCCGAAAATCACGGAATTCACGGCTTCCATGACTTGACGAATTTCTACTGTCCCTAGTTACAAGCTGTCACTGTATGCCTATTAAGTCTATGGAATATGACGTCAGATATGTTTCTGTATCGATATTATTCAGTTTCTGATTCGAGCAATACGAACAATTGACAACTTTTACGGGAGATTAGTTTCACGGGAGTTAAGCGTCATCGCTTACCACGCACACATTTTATGGCAGACGACATTAATAGAATATAGACCGTCAGTTTTGATTGGTGCTCTTAACGACCTGTATTTCCTTCCGTTCCCTGCAGCTCTCGATTTCCCGTTCTGCATCCGGTGTATTTTAAACTTTCGATCTTGCCCGTGTCATTCGTTTGCGTGCACTTTTTACGGCGCAGAAATCCCGACACGTTTCGCTACTTCCGGTCCAATAATGTCGGTTTCCCATCGTCACCGCTGATGCTAATCTTCTAAGTAATTGCTTAAGTGACCTCTGCCAAAGCTCTGCCTTGTTCTCGGCGGCCACAGGCGGCAGACGGCCGCGTAGAAGTTTTTGGCGACAATCGTAATGGAGATAGACGACCAAATCGATAACTAGATCACTATCATCGATCAAAGCACGGACATTTTTATGTGTCTGTTATGCCTGGAAAATCGTAATCTTTTAATAGATTCAATTTATATGAGTTGCTGGGCTGTAATTATTACTCAAACCATGCATTTGGACATTTTTCTGCGCTCTGCTGTACTCACAAGCTGTATGAACATTTCAGAAAGTTATTTTCATAAAGGATCTAACACAGATTAGCTATGAAAGAAGCATAATCATCCATGCAAGATACTCATATACACGCACATCTATTCTATTTGCACACGGAACACAGCCAGACACTTCTGTTTGAAATGCATTATTGTTGTTTAAGAATTTATGTCCATTCTTAAGTCTTCCTAAGCTCGCCGTCTGGAATGTCTATTGCTAGCCACAGTAGGCTAGGACTTAGCATGCATACTGCATGCTAAGCATACGATCTGTTTTGCCCGGAAAAAAATCAGTTTTCTTTTGATGACAGGTTTGATCTATTATGGAAAGTAGGAAACACCCCAGTCATAAATTGTCGCGTTGTATGCCTTCTCGAAGTCTTTTACCGTTATGGCCGTGGTTTTTTGAGTGTTTGAAAAATATGCGGACGCTAGTAATTGAAGTCCCATACATATGATATGGCGCAAGTGGGCTCTAGCGTTGCAGTCAGGAGTTACAGGTTACTGGCGGAACAGTGTCAAACTGCAGTTGGAAAGGTCAATAGTTCGCTCACAGTTCTACAGTATTATGCTGAGCACTGTGACTTTCTACGATCAAATGACGGACTGCAGAAGATTGTCGTCCCCACAGCCCTGATGTAACGTAATGTAATGTAACGAGACATTTATAAAGCGCCACTTAAGAGTCTCTGGGAAGCGCTCAACACGTGGCCACAAAACAGCTGAAAAAGTGCGTATAGATACTTAATAGTCTAGTAAAAACCATTTAGCCAAATGTAGCATTAGTGGCACGAACAGAGAGGTCTGATTGCTGATGGATGACCGGACGCAGAGTCCTCTACCATCTGCAGTGAGGGGTTGTTTGGTGTTGGGTTCGTGTGTTGTGATCATCGCCACCTGTCGTCGCTTCTCTTCTTCGATGCCACGTAGTCCAAGAACGCAGAACGTAATGTGTCCGCTCTCAGCTGTGGATGGAAATCCGTTGATCTGACTCTACCTGTCTGCGGGAGCTCACGAGCGGCGACTCTTCTATAGTTATCTGAGCACAATTCGCTTATTGATTTGTTCTTGATGACTTGAACATCGTTCAGGTGGCATAGGCAGCGCATTTTTGAGGTACTTAAATGCGCGATACTGATTGTCTACATAAATACAAACGAAGCATACATACACACATACATACATATACATACATACATACATACATACATACATACATACATACATACACACTTGCATGCATGCATACATACACATAAATACATACATAATTTATTTACAATGGTTCTAACACAGACTATGCGTCTTCTGAACCACTTAAAACCCTTTATGTTATGTTACATGTATATTCACCTGCAATTAATGATTAATAGCCCAATTTTCGTAACTGCCTCTTAAAAACCGTGACATTGGAAATTGTCGTATTTTTCTACATTTTTAGTTTTTAACAACAGTAATGCATTTAATTCGGAGGGTTTGAACCCGTAAAACCACCCATAAATAAACCCATGCGGACCTATAACGTCGGAAAACCAGTATACATGTACATTGAACAAAATGGTTTTCAAGCACTTTCGGAATAGAGGTAAAGAAATACCAAGAGGCTCATGTTGTAAGATTCTAGGTAACATATTCCAGAAAGTTGGACCGACCACAGTAAAACTTTTTGTGCTGTACAGTATAATATAGATGTTCTGGTTGGGGAACAACAGGGTACCAGTACCTGTCTGACAGCGTCTGTTTCTCTGTCTGTTTGACGTGAATGTATTAGCGTCGTCCTGTTGTTCGCAAAGATGCCACAAAGCCTATATAAATATCTATACAGTTGGACCTCCTTCGGACTACTCTCTCGGATAACCCTTTTGACTAGACGCAGCGCTCGTGAATAAGCTGGTGCCCTGCGCTTGGCTTTCGAGTGGCGCTTTAGAAGTTTGGAGATTACGATTACGATTACGATTACGAGTATATATGTATATTACCTAAATGCATTTTTTTCATCTTGATCTTCAACTTTATATGTTTCTCCGTCCGAATCCGTTATCTGTTCTGCTATAATCCACATTCTGTTCGATATCTTTTCCTACCGCTAACGACTGCTATATATAATATGCAAACGATCAACCGATGGTGCGCCAAAACCAACCAGTAATCAGAATGCCTGGACAATCTTTAAAACAGTGCGCCTATAAGGAGTAATCCTTTTACAGCAACACAACAGCGACATAGAAGTTTACAAATTAGACCGGAGAGTAAAGACTTACCTCTGCAGCGCAATGTAGCTTTCTTGGTGCGAGCGTAGCCACCGTTAACACGACAAACTCATGGTCAGCCACTACACAACAACGCTGCATTTGGTCCACTGGTTTTGATTACACGAAAACACACCGAAGCACGTCCTGGTCACAGCTGCATCTTCGCCACACGGAACCAGTCTCTGGTTTCCACGGCAACCAACCTAACGAACTCGATGATCCGAACATCGTCCGATCTAATCCAGAGACTTCTTTTTCTGCGGTGATTCGCCTCCAGTGGTGTAAAATAGCGAGGTGCGGTCCGTGCGGCAATTCGGTCAGCGTTAAGTCAGAGAGGTCAGCCTCAGAGTTAACCCACTGAGCGAACAGTCCGACTGTATACTCGCTGATGGCGCACCTGCTAACGGGTTCAGGAACCTCAAACGAGCAATTTCAAGTCGACGCCCTGACCGAATATGAGCGCATTCGTGTGCAAGGCGTTTGGATGCCAACACATAGCAAGAGCGTTGAGTGCACCATGTATTGGTAGCACAATTCCTGAAGGCCGTGGTTAGTGGTCGGTGCGCGCGGGCTTCGTATAGAAGGCTTGGAGACGGTGAGATGTAGGAATACCCTCATAGTACCCGCCCCGGCCTTCCCGCATGGATCTGCGTACAATTGCAGGATTTTATATGCTGCGTACACTGCACTTGAATAGACTAAACAGACTCAGACATACACGCACGCAGACATACAGACACACATACAACTCCTGCTTCTAAGCATCCTGTGAAGACCTTTTTTAATAGTGCTACCATTCGAGCATTTCTGTTGTTTCTTACTGGTGCTTTCCTATTGGTGCATAGTGCATACTGCACAGCCATTAATGCATTTATGTAATGCCACTTTTTTACGAGCATTTGTATCGTTTCTTCATCGGCAATATAGTTGCAGAAGTTGGCATATGCGGCAGCAAGCCATTAATGCGTTGGAGGTAGTAGGATTTTCCTACGCTGGCTACAGTCGCATTGCATGCCCTGCTGGGCATCTGCTCAATAGCACATATACACTATTATAAATAACATCTTGTATTAACAACAGGCTCCAAAGAGGCTAGAGCTCCCTGTGGGCCATATACACAAACTATATGCTAACACGATAGAGTATCTAAACGCTAGATTCTAGAGTTACTAGTCCGAGATATATATATCGATATATATATTTACATACATACATACATCTATATATAGTCATTATATATATAATATATATATATAGTCATAGTTAACGTGGTCGGTCATAAAACGGAAGTACATGGGTGTGGGTCACCACTTTTCAGGTCACAATCGAGTGTTTGTGATCAACTATAGGCCTACTACTACTTACTCTCAGAAGTGCATCTTTTTACATACTTGTGGAAGATCCATTTGAGGTTTCTGTTTAAACAATTTGTACTGGAATAGTAGGCCAAAACTTTTCGGTCATGTCGCCGTAGCAACACTCAGGGTTTGAACTGCCAAATTTAAACTGTGAGGGGTTGAAAAATTCTTACGTGTTTCGATGTCCGACCAGAATTTCTTACGTACCCAAGACTGGTATACGCCCTATATATGTGCTAAATTGTAGTGGGTGCTGGTATACTCGATCTTCAACTCTGTAAAAAATGAACCATGGTTGGAAACTCTTGTGTTTTATTTGAAGAAAATGTATAGCTCTAGCAAAAATTATGACCTTACAAACACTGAAGTGGTATTAATGAAAACTGAGAAAAAGAAAGCAGTAGATGCTGTAATTAAGCAAATAAGATACATTGAATCACTGAAAGCTGTGCTTGCGGTGTATGTATACCCTAACCCCTCATCATAATTTTTGGGAATTAGCTGGAGGGGTTGAAAATTAATTGGGAAGGTTGAGAACCCGACAATTCAATCCCTGGCAAACTTGAACGTCATCAATAGTCAATGTGATAGAATTTGGACATCCTGGCTATACATTAGTAGTGATCGATGGATGACTGGTCGGCCTCAGGTCAAAGCTTCTTGAATTCGAAATCCTGCGCAATCGACGATTAGCTGTCATTCAGTTAACACTAGAAGTACCGAGAAATCGAACTTCCTAGAAGCACCGAAGGGGTCATTTTGACCCCACATAATTTATAACGCAAAGACAATTGCAAATTCAATTAAATTGACAATCAACTTTATTAACATAAATTACGTAAGCGTAAGGAAGTGTAATAGGTAAGTTGGAATGGGATAATAGCAGATCCTCTCTTCTCACCAGATCTCCTATCCTCTTGCCAGATCTCCTCCGCTCTCACTAAATCTACTATCCACTCACCAGATCTCCTATCCTCTCACCAGATTTCCTATCCTCTCACCAGATCTCACCCTATCTTATCGCCAAATCTCCTATCCTCTCACCATATCTCTCCTCTCACCAGATCTCCTATCTTCTCACCAGATCTCTTATCCTCTCACCAGATTTCCCAACCTCCCACCAGATTTCACCCTATCTTCTCACAAAATCTCCGATCCTCTCACCATATCTTTCCTCTCACCAGATTTTCTATCCTCTCACCAGATTTCCTATCCTCTCACCAGACCTCACCCTATCTTCTCACCAAATCTCCTACCCTCTCACCAGATCTCTCCTCTCACCAGATCTTCTCTCCTCTCGCCAGATCATCTATCTTCTCACCAGATCTCCACTCCTTTCACCAGTTCTCCTATCTTATCACCATATCTCCTATCCTCTCACCAGATCTCCTCTCCTTTGACCAGGTATTCTTTCCTCTCACCAGATCTCCTCTCACCAAGTCATCCTTCTCGCCAGATCTCCTCTCCTCTCATTTGATCTCCTCTCACCAGAACTATTACCCTCTCACCTGATCTTCTATCCTCTCACCAGATCTCTCCTCTGACCAGATCTTCTGTCTCCCACTAGATATTCTCTCCTCTCACCAGATCTCCTCTTCTCTCACCAGATCTGTTCTCCTCTTACCAGATCTCCTCTAACCATATCTCCGCTCCTCTCACCAAGTCATTTTTCTCGCCAGATCTCCTATCCTCTCACTTGATCTACTCTCCTCTCGCCAGATCTACTATGCTCTCACCAGATCTCTCCTCTAACCATATCTTCCTTCCTCTCTCCAGATCTCCATTCCTGTAACCAGATCTCCTATCCTCTCACCAGATCTCCTCTTCTCTCCCCAGATCTTCTTTCCGATCGCCAAATGTCCTCTCCTCTCGCCAGATCTCTAATTCTCTCGCCAGATCTCATTCTATCACCAGATCTCCTCTCCTCTCACCAGATCTTCTTTCCGATCGCCAAATGTCCTCTCCTCTCGCCAGATATCTAATTCTCTCGCCAGATCTCATTCTATCACCAGATCTCCTCTCCTCTCACCAGATCTCCTCTTCTCTCACCAGATCTCTTATCATCTCACCTGATCTACTCTCCTCTCACCAGATCTCCTATCTTCTCACATTTGATTACGTAATATTATTAGCTTTGACCTATTATAATATTATTGAATAAAAAACAAGAAATGCGTAGCCTGGCATGCAAGTACTAATACAGGGGTCAGATTGACCCCTCGGTGCTTAAAGGTAGAACAGCAAAAATCTCAGAAAT
Organism: Aporrectodea caliginosa; assembly: GCA_020284085.1. NCBI lineage: Eukaryota > Metazoa > Annelida > Clitellata > Crassiclitellata > Lumbricidae > Aporrectodea > Aporrectodea caliginosa. The sequence goes on along the minus strand of JACEVL010000123.1, from coordinate 174,826 downwards.
TGTGAATCTCCCCGAGTTCAAATTTTGGTAGAGGGTATACCCTACGAAGTTAGGAGAAGTCATGAAATTACAGGACCCGGTCTATATCTGGGGCCGAGGTGCGTTCCGCTAAAAACCAAAAGGGGTCAAATTGACCCCTTTGGTGCTTCTAGTGTTAAATGGAATTGCCTGTCCTGCTCTTGGAGTTCCTTACCTCCAATCACTAACCGCATCTGCAATGAGGTTAATTCCTTGCTTTCACGTGGGCATGTATATGTGGCCTTTTGCACGGACGTGTATATGTGGCCTTTTGCACGGACGTGAGTGTTGCCTTCATTTGCGTAAGCGTACATAATGGGAACGAATATATCATCACAGAGGATGCATACGGAAGGCATTTTATCTGCCACTTGTTTATATATACGCATGAGTTTGGTACGTCACATGCACTGCGTCACGAAATACGTTATTGCATTTTGCATCGCAACACATCCCATGAATGATTCTGCCTCGGATATATATATATAATTATGTATGTATAATATATATATTATATATATATATATATAATATATACAGTGTATATATATATACACGAGACAGAATCATCGCATTCGGTCCTCAATCACAGTACATCGCATTGCGTCACATAACATCGCATTGCATCTCAATTTCCGCCGATAGCGAGGATTTTAATGGATGCTCCATTGAAAGAGAACGCAGCTTTGCCGCATAGATTTATGGGATAATGATTGGGGCGCCTCCTGTCAAGAGGTCGTTGTCTGTGCAGATGGCTGAGTTGCGTTAACAGGCTGCTCCTCCCTTCTCGTCCTCCTCCTCTAAACTCTCTGGATCGGTTCAGTTGGCCATAAACGAGTGCAAATCAGTTCAGGATTGACGCAAGAGCAACGCAAACACCGAGAACGAGAATGTCCGTATGTATCGAGGCTGAGAAAGATGAGGCGCGCTCTTCGAGGGCATTATTATATATATATATATATATATTATATATATATTATTGTATGAAGATGTATAAAGCGCATGTCTGTATAACTAAATATCCCGCAACTGTGCTATAGTAGCTTAGTCAGATGTTGTGAACATGGAAGGCCTTTATTTCTTCCTGAAGCTACTTTCGATGGAAAGTTCTGGAACACGGAGTTCAACGAGTAGCGCATTCCAGACCGTTGGACCATGTTCAACGAATTGTTATTGTGCATCACATTGACCTTTCTGCAGACCACACCAAGTCGTAGCTCTTTCCCGAAAGCAACGAGACCGACGAGAGACTGATGGTGCTGGCACACAGTCTTTGACCAGGTATGGTGGCTTCATTCTGTCTTATAAACAAGACCGTGTCACCACCTTTAAGGCGACCCTTCTGCGAACGGACAACCAATTGAGATCTTGAAGTACAGAGGCGATAAGGTCTCAACTTGGCTCGTAGACTGTAAACATCCATGCCATCTGTTAGCTTTCAACGGGAATCCGTTGGTTGGTTCCACGTGTGTGCGTGGGCCCTCCACTGGTGACTAGCTTACTGTGCATATTTTCGTTCGTAATTACACTTAACATCATATATAGGCAAGCGCAGAGAGCGCCTCTGAGTATAGGTCTCTTGAAGAGGCGCTATATAAATTCTCAGAATGAAAAGATCGAACTGTCGAGCCTCTGTAATGAACCTGGCTGCAGCGTTCTGCATACAGTATACTCTGCGTCTTCTTGAGCTGCTACATGCCAACGCGGAATAGCAGGATGTTGTAGTGGTATGAAGCATGATGTAAGAGTCTAAGAGATAGTCTCTATCATACACCATGGTTGGAAGACATTGCTGTCAGATCAAGGAAAGGTTTGACAGTTCTAATCTAGATAGAATTCCTCTAGCGTAAGTTATTAACACGTGATGTATCTCAGCCAACGATCGATTCAAACGTATCCTCAAAATGACTGACTGACGAACCTCGCTGGTTCGCTCACTCGCTCGTTTACTGACTCACTTACTACCTTAGTGCGGGCCTGTCTTCCTGACTCACTCATTCACTCATTCACTCACTCACTCTCACTCACTCGCTCGTTTACTGACTCACTTACTACCTTTCTGCGGGCCTGTCTTCCAGACTGACTGACTGACTCATTCACTCGCTCGCTCACTCACTCTCACTCACTCGCCCCTTTACTGACTTACTTACTACCTGCATGTCTGCATCCTTGCCTACCTGAATCGCTGACTTACTCACTCACTCACCCATCCACTCGGTCATCCAATGGCTATATAGCTGTGCTTAAAAGAGAGGCAAATGCTGGCAAATAAAAATTGGCGGAAATGATTCCGAATACATAATTCTGTGTAGGCCTATCGGCTTTCACTGGATGAATTTGCCATAAATACTATTCGGGATATGATTGACTGCCACAAAATAAAGGCTAAAAGAGATGTCTGCAAATTGACGCTACTCTAATCGAGAAATCGCAACACGCTAGCAAAGCTTTTCCTTTGAACGCCATGAATTTTAGTTCATAACAGACCTTTCTATAATTATGGGGTGACTGAGACCGGAAGATATAGACTAGATTTATGCCCGAATCTAGAATTGTTGTGATGATGTGATGCATTATTAAGTAGGGAAAGGTATTTCACGAAGGATGTCTTCCGGTCATACGATCAGTCCCGAAATTTAGACAAAGACGGACGGATGTAGGCATATAAGGCCTACCGAAGGATGGACGGAACAGCGGACCGACCTCAAGCCGGCACAGGAATAAAAACACGTCATTCAGATATTTTTTCTGCGCCTTTTCATTTACTTCTCATCCATTCCAGCAGCTGCAGTGTTTTCGATCCGTCCGTCTCTTGCGCTAATTCCCTTGATCTTCATTCCAGCAATGCCTTCACTGTAGTTAATGTTTGATGATGCTGTGATGGTTAGCGTCGCTCTTTTATCCAGGATTGGGACTGGCACCACCTGAGTAGGGACAGTGGCGCAGTCGATGTCTTCAGAATCGAGTTTCCCCTATAAGCACATGTCCAGGTTAGTTGTCTATTCTTCATGGTGCTCATTCGCTTCCATTCTGCTTGCAGCACACTCTATGTTTACCTTGATATCTTGTGGTATTGCGATTTCCAGATTTATTTACCAACCTCACAGATCTAATTCTTTTAAGGTTCTCTTCCTCTTGGTCCATGTCTGTGATACATAGACTAGGTTATTATAGGCTATACTCCAAATTAATAGATCCTTAGAGCGAAACGCGTGTTTCCCACCGCCCAAGCCTCGTGTTTCACGCAGAATTCTGAAGTGTGAATGGGTCTTTACCAGAGCATTGACGCTTTTGCGGGCGTGGTATGACCAGCCGGATATAATCTGAGAAAAAGAATAGACGCCGGTTGCAGACTAAGAGCAAGAAGGATTTAACTGTCGTCTAAGTCTGGATGGAAATGAAATCTTTTGAACATGATCGCAGCAAAAACAAACTCGAGACTCGCTTCTGAAGCTTTGTTGACATTTCACAGAAACATCGACAGCTGCGGTAATCGCTCGCGTCACTCGATCCAACTTAAAACCACCGGGCTTTCTTTCATCCGTCTGTCGGGGTGGCGATAGTATAGAAGCCAAAGCCTGTGTCCAAGAGTGCCTCATCGCCTGCTAAGAGCGGATTAGAGACAGGGCCAACATAACGTATGGATCTCATCTTGGAGCGGGGAGATGGCTGTTACACGCTGGCACGAAGATCAGAAGGACGCGGGTTCGATACCCGCTAGCCCCATAAAGTTGACTCAGCCATCAGCTCCCTAGGGAACGACTGTAAAATGAGCAGTAGGACAGATCGGCGTCTTGCAGGCTGCCACACAGTCTATACAGTTACATTCGACTCCTGTTAAACTTGTTATAATCTGTCTGCTACTACTGTATCAAGTAATCTTATTGCGTACATGCACTTGTCAGTTTGATTTAATAAACGAACATACAATTAATTAATCAATCAATCAATATTCGCTTATTCTGAATAACCAAGTTGTTACAGACGCAAAAAAACGAGTGAGCATGCTGCAGACCATTAAGGATAGAGAAAGACAAGCCAGCAGCAAGTCAACAATGGCAGTCAGCATGGGCGTATTTAGGGGGTGGTTTAACGGGTTCAAACCCCCCGAAATAAGTTTCCGAACATTTTTATATGCTTTAACATGCAAAATACAAAAAAGACCTGGACTTTTGCGACGATTTTCAATGGAAACCCCAACCCAAATCTTAAAAGCCCCTCCGAAATTTTTTTCTGGCTACGCAGTCAGTCAACGAGCGAGTGAGTGGTTGAGTTAGCATGACCAACCAACCAACTGACCGAGAGACCGACTTTGGCGGACTCGCTCCTAACTGAGTCCATGGTGGCTCTGTCACAAGTGGCCTCCGATGACGGTAGCCTTTATTGAAGGCCTCGAAGCTGGAGGAGAAAATTGTAACGAGGCTAATAATTGTCTGATCTTATGGTTGGAATCGATGGCAGAAGAGACAGAAAAGACGGCCAGACCTATTAAGCACGGTGATAGACAGACTCCTTATGCAGTCTGCAATCCTTATAGGCCTACCATCAACATACTGGTTGAGTGAAACTGGAAAGTACAACGGGTCGGTGTTTTAGGTGACAATTACGAGAGTAGGCCTATATGTATCCAAAACATGATCAGATTGCATGAGGACAGAAAAAAGCGAAAGATAGGCTACGGAGTAGAGCCAGAATTAGGATCGTGCTGCCAAGGTAGGACGAGGAATTAAGTGGCAAAGTAGGTATGCCTAAACCGGCCGCATATAGGCTTGCCGAAGCACAGACGCCGAAGAACTGACGTTGTGAGAACAGAGACGGTTAAAAACGGTCTGAAGCAGAGAACCACGCATCACTGTCAGATTCCAAAAGAGAATCTGTAATAAGGAAAGTAGCAAGTCAAATCAAAGTCAGTTCTTGATATGACAAACAAGAGTTAAACAGCTGGACACTTGTACACAATACAATACAATACAGTACAAAACAATACAATACATGTTTGACAACATCTAATTGCTTCCAGGCGTGGAAACCTTGCTGTGAAAGAGACATCAAATGCATGCCTGGAGAAAATACAAAAGAGAGCTACTAAACTCGTCAGATGTCTTGCTTGGATATCATATATATATATATGATGGAAGATATCAAAACTTAGGTCTTATTCTTTAGAAACTAGTAGAATAAGAAGTGACCTAATTAAGACCTACGAAATTATACGTAAACTTGAGGATGTAGCCTACATGTAGACGAGAGAATCTTCACACGGAAGCAACTCGATATTTAACAGGCCACAGTGTGATATTTTACGATGAAAGGGATTTAGGACCTAAAGGGACATGAGAAGGTTCTTTACAGCCAGAGGAGTGTCGATCGTTGCAGCTGGCTGTTTACCAGAAGAAATAACATCTGCACCGTGCTTGAACGCTTTCAAACAGACTGGACGATTCGATGGAAAGATACAGGCATTAAAAGCTCATTATATAGACTTATAATACTTACACCCAGCCATTTAACTTTCACTCTAACTGTAGGCGTCACCTGATGGATGGAATAGTACTGCCTCTTCACAGGGATCTGTGAAGCACTCAATCATAACCAGGAATTTAGTTAATTTAATTTAGTGCATAATACAGTAATAGTCTCTGGATCCTAGACAGAAGTACCGAAAGTCGATATTGTACACAAGTTCATAAGCTTCTGGTTTTTTTATTTTAGTTACTGCTTAGTAACACGCGCGTTACACAATGTGCTTAGAGCTTCGAAAGGTTCTGAAGAATGGGTGCAATCAGTTTCATGAATACATTTAACCTTGATGATAAAAATTCATCATTTCTGATGATGACGCTACCTATTTCCATTAATTAGCCTATATATGCTGTAACAACGCTCAATTTCTTAAGTATATTATTTCTCAGTCTCATAATATGAATTATTGCATCAGCAGCACGACCATTTGAAGCACTTCTATTAGGCCTAAATATATGACACGTGGAAATGCTTCTATATATATAATGACATATAAACACAGAGAGACGCTGTAAAGCCGACAAAAATCACCACACATTGAAAAACACAGCCATTGGCACTGCTCAGTCAATTTATTTTACTGCACACTAATATCTCAAGTTTTGATTGTCTTCTCCGAGTTCCCTTCTGTAAACCCTTTCTATCACTCTAAGAACAAAGTTCGTTGTATATAGGTGGGTGGTAATACTTTAGATGATTGAGTAGATTATGCGTGTTTTTCCGGCTATGAGCCGGCCACATAGTTTCGCCTCGTTAACACGAACTTTTATTTGTGACTGATTCGTAATTGAAATGACTCCAGAGAGCATACCCAAGCTTGCGGCGCTCAAGATTTTGAGAGACATTTTGACTACAAGATTGCTATGATTAGTAATTTTTTGAATTTGCGCTAGTCAACCTAGGTCGAAATCGCTATAGAAACGTTCAGAAAATAAATAAATTTAATTAAAATGTATAATGAGCCACTACTTCTACTGGGTTAATTCACAAATGCAAATTCCGGGGCGAACAAATGGCCTAGGCCTATTAGTTGTAGCGCGGTTTCACGTTCTCATGTATGTCGATATTGCACCTTTAATTTTTATTTTTTGCATCGAAAACAACGATGAATTTTCGTTAGTGTTATTTTCGTTATAGTTATAGTTAATGATATTTTTTAGTCACAGTTATAGTTATCGTTAACGAAATCATTTTATTCCCGTTAACGAACATTTTCTTTATCGTTAACGAGAATCACACAGAACCGCGCTGCCTCAGATCAGACTCAGAGGTCAGAGGATATCAAAGGATAAGAACGGAAGAACAAAATTCGGTTGCCAGAAGCCCAGACGGATTCTATAGCCTAAATGAACAAATGAAGCCGCGGCTATGAAGCGGTGCATTACGGAGGGCGGTAAAACTTCAGAATTAAACAATTAAACATTTAAAATCGAACATTAATTCTAATTTTAAACTGCAAACGAGACGCCAATAAATAAAATAATTATTAGACTATTATTCAAATAAGTCGGGACCGCCTCTGAATAGGAATCTGGAAGGGGCGCTATAACAAGTGTTCAAATACAATACAATACAATACAATATGGGACCCGTATAGAGCCCATATAGGCCCGCCCCACCTATAGCCTACGGACATACTGATAATACTGATGACGTATATTATAATAAACAATCCTTCTTGCGATGACGTCATCTTGGAAATTCTGCATGGAAGAGGTGAGACGAGGTTAGACAGTTTGAACAGAAAATAATCGAAAATCGTCGATTTGAAGAAATACAAATTCGAAATTCAACGAAGCCAGTTAAAGAAGACACTATAAATGAACAAGAATCATATGTGCGACACGCCGTTGCCGTTTCGAACCGAAAATCATCAAAAATGTCAACAAGAAAAGTTGAAATTCGAAGTTTCGTCGAACTAACTGCATTTTTGAAGATGCAAACAGACCAACAATCGAATGATCAACAAGAATGGCATTTCAAACAGTCGAACTGTCCATCAGAAAAGAGTTAAAACAGACAGAAAGATATCTGGACCATTGTTTGCAGGCGACATTCACTTAAGGTAAGCATCACATGAACAATGTTTAACAGTCACTGTGCTTAGCCTCCGTGGCCTATACATGTATGAATCAATCTGATTACCAGGGGCAGTCGTCACAGTGACGCTACAGACTAGCGAATATTAATATTCAAATGTAAATGGCTATAAGACAGCTAATATTGTAATTGTAATTGTAATTAGCAACTTCTATTGCGCCAGTGTCTAATGCACAAGGCATCAAACGATGGCACACCAAAACCAAGCCGTAATCAGGTCAACATCCAAACGATCAGTCCGTAGGCTAAGAGACAGAAAGACCGCCTACGGTGGATAAGCAATTTGAAAGAGGTAAGTTTTCAGCCGAGAACGAAATGACCCAAGCGACTGAGCACAGCGTACAGACACAGGAAGAGAGTTCCAAAAAGTAGGTCCAAATACTGAAAAAGCTCTTTTGCCAAGAACAGTTCTTGATTTTGGTATGACAAGACAAAGATGATCAGATTTATCATTGAATAATGATAAGTCTGGGGAATAAGAACAGATTTTAAATATTGTGGTTGGCCAGAGTTTACAGTTGAACAGGGCGAGAATTGCCGGGGGGTTGGGGGTTCAACCCCTAGTATTTTTTAGGATCCCATAGTAAAGTCTACATGTCACACCCAAAATGCACATAAATCAGCGTCTAACCCCCCAGTTATTTTTTTACAATTCCCATACTGCAGTTGAACATATTTAATATTGAACTCAGCGTACCTCATATATGTTTATATCGTTGGATCCTCGATTCACCTGCCTGGGGCGAAACTTCCCGGAGGCGAAAATGTGGGGAGCGAATCTTTCGAGGCGAATCTTCCGGGGGGGCGAATTGTCCGTATCCCAGTTGGAAGACTGTTCTATTCTAAGGGTTCCGAGACAGAGAAAGCACGATTTCCAAACTTCCGGTTTGTGCGAAGTATACCGGTACTGTAAAAAAACCTTGAGTGGACGATCGGAGTCTTCTAGTAGCCTATTGTCATGTCCGACGTGTTTAAAATTTTGCGTGGTGCTTCTGCGGCGGAAAATGCCGCCACGCAACCCGCGAAAATTTACTTCTGCGGCGGAATTTTTTTGGACATTTTATCTAAAAACAACTCTAACCCTAACACTGACCCTAACCGACCGTCACAGCGCTTAACCTGACCCTAACCGACACTCACGAGGCCAAACCTGACCCTAACCGACCCTCACGACGCTAATTTATAGGAAGTACCGCATTTTGAACAATGCGCATGCGCGCGCTTCCGCCGCAGAATTGTGTCGAAAATGTTACTTAAGATTTATCCTTAAAATTTATAGAGTTTTTGTTGATATTTTCTACTGCGCAGCATGGTAGGCTTTATTATTAATTTACAGTAGCCTACTTTGTGTAATTTAAATTAACAACTGTATAATTACATATAAAGTGTCTAATTTAAATCACCGCTTTGACTCCCTCAGCTGTGTCTAAGTCCTATTTAACCCTCGGGCTACCAAGGGGGGGTGGTTGCCACCCCCCCCTAGGTTTTTTTCATCTCAAACTTTTTCCGTATGGAATAAAAGTTTGACCTTTTAGGTACCCGTAGGGGGCACCAGGGGGGGTGGATACCACCCCCCTAGATTTTCGACTATATCTTATCCGTCATTTAATATTAAGAGACACAAATTATACCATTCTATAGAGGGAATGTGGGGCTACATTTCTATGGTCACTGAGTTGACCTGAGACAACCGAAAGTGCTCAAAATAAATAATAATACGCGTAATCTGTGTGAAAATGGCTGAATACAGCATTAGGGCCTACAACGTAAACCGATATACAGGGTGGCCCAATATAAAATGTCCCACCGGATAAAATGCACTTTCTCCGCAACCAATTGAGATTTTTATACCAAAATTTCACCATTTACAGAGGAATGATTTGTCAACAATGCACGACATTTTCACTAAACAATTTGCATAGCTTCAAAAGTTACAGCTGTTTAAATGTTAAATTCCATTTTTTCAAATTTCCGAAGAAAATGGACAGTCATTTGCAATTTTCAATGTCAAATAAAATCATCTTTCATTACGAATTCAGAAACCTGTTGAGCAGTTTATCTCAAGGCATGTTCAAAGTGTCCACCACTAGCTTTCACACAAGCTCGAAGTTTTGTTGTGAAGTTCAGTATGGCCTTGTTAATTGAGTCCTGCGGCAGCTGGTCCTATATTAACTGCAAGACTTTTCAGCTTGTCAATGTTCTTAGGCTTCGGATGAAATGTCTTGTAGCGTCCAAGCATAGCTCCCCAGACGAGATAATGAAGAGGGTTAAGGTCTGGAGAGTTTGGTGGCCATTCATCTTTGCCAATGAATTCACTGCAGTTGGTGGCAATAAAGCCTTGAGACAACCTTGCCGTGTGAGCAGGCGCACCGTCCTGGTCGAGAATGAAACCAGACGGAAGAACAGACTTGCAGTCTTCAATGAGTCTGGGTAACAGAGTTTCAACGTAAAGTTGAGCGTTTACTTTAGCCTTGTCTGGGATGAAGTGAAATCTTCCCTTACCGCCGTAACACACGCCAGCAGAAACCATGACGTGCTTCGCAAACTTGGATCTCTCGACCACCAGGCGACTTTCGTGAACATCGCGCTTTTTGCCGACAGACCAAACGCAGTCGTTCTGATGGTTAACCGGCGGGTTCAGATCAAAGTTTTTTTCATCAGTGAGAAAAACCTTCTGCCCAACAGTGGGTGTTACAAAACAATTTCTCTGTGAAAAAATCTTAAAGAAATAACCATTATTGTACCGTTCATCTGCGGAAATTTGAAAAAATTGAATTTAATATTAAAACAGCTGTAACTTTTGAAGTTTTGCAAATTATTTAGTAACATTTTTGTGAATTGTTGGAAAATCATTCCTCTGTAAATGCTGAAATGTTGGTGGTAAAATCTCATTTGGTTGCGGAGAAATAGCATTTTATCGCGTGGGACATTTTATTTTGGGCCACCCTGTATATGTATGGATATATATGTATGGATGTACATTTATACTATATAAACATGTGTAGGGATGATTTTGTGTATCTTTTATACATAGATTAGTTTCAAAACACACATAATCTTATATTTGTTTATCCAAAAGTACAAAATGTACGCAATAATATACAATATTGCTAATTAATGGGTTCCGTTGTTAAAAGTGATGTAATTTCGAGGTGCATTCACATAATGTACAACTAAATATACCATTCTGTGCAGAAATGAATGCTGAATCCAATGCTATATTACAAGTTATGATATGTAAAACCAAACACGAAATCCAGGGGTGGTAACCACCCCCCTTGGTAGCCAGTGTTACAAAAAAAAAGCTTGGTAGCCCTAGGGTTAAGTGGCTCTTGTAAGCGACTAGCACGGCAAGAATGTGCAACGAAGGCCGCCAAAATGCCGAAACTTTCGAATGGGTTTCAAGGGGAGGGCCCACCACCGAAGCTCTGCACAAGGGCTCAAATGTAGCTATTTGAATTGCTCGGCCTGCAACTTTCCTCCAGTCCGTCCCTGCTGATTATGGTTTGGTTTTTGTGAGCCATCGGATGATGCCTCGTGCGTTAGACACTGGTGTGATACAATTACTAATTAGCCTACAATTACTAAATTGATTCCAATGTCTTCAAATCTAGGAAGAAATATTCAAATATACATTCTTGGTAATGTTGCACCATATTATTTTTTGAAATTATGTGTTTTCTTTCTCTTTAGTTTAAACGTTTATCTCGCCTTAAGTAAGTTAAGTTCCAACTCAGCTATAATGAGTACAGTGCAGTACACTGACCGTACACTATCTGTAGGAGGATCAGACGGCTAGGGAGAGGACTGGCCGTCGGCCCTCATATGCCGAGGCTAAGAAAAATTAATGAAGTCACTAACACTCCTTCATATTCATAGCTATCTTTCAAGCTATCTCAAGGGACTGCTCTTCTTCGTATCCTCCTCCTTCATTTTCTCTTACTCCTCCTCCTCCTTCTTCCTCTCCTCCTCCTTCTCCTAGTGCTCCTTCTCCCTCTTATTCTTCTTCTCTTCTCCACCACCACCTCCTTCTCCTTCTCCACCTCTTCCTCCTCTTCTTCTTCCTCCTTCTCTTCCCACTTGGTTTTCTTATCCTCTTCCTGTTTCTTTTCCTTCTTCTTGTAACTTCAACATTCTGCATGTATCTTTGTCAGATGATGATCTCTCATCTAAGAAACGTTTGATGTTCGTCAGCGTCGGGTTGTTCAGTCTCTCGCATCATCTGACTGATTTCTCTGGAAGGGCCAGGTATGATGGTAGGACATGACACATTGCGTATAGTCAGCCAAGAAGTGCTTGTATGTATGTATGTATGTATGTATGTATGTATGTATGTATGTATGTATGTATGTATGTATGTATGTATGTATGTATGTATGTATGTACGTATACATGTATGTATGTATGCATGTATGTACGTATGTAGGTATGTATGTATGTATGCAGGGCCGTAAATCTGTTTTAAAATGTGGGGAGGGAAAATGCACGTTCACTTAAGAAACCCACTGGATATTTCAGTTACCCATTAGTTTAACACTTTAACGACGAGCTGCATTGGTTTCCCAATCGCTTTTAGTACATTCTCGAGTCTCTCGTCGTTAAATTTAAATACTCGCAAAGAACAGTTTGTGGCAATTTGGGTTGGCGCCATGATATTTGATACAGCTTCAAAAAACACAATTTAGACAATTTTGTGGGGTGAGAATTCCTTCACATTCCCTCTCCAAGCTGAAAAGTGGGGAGGGAATTCCCTCCCTTCCCTCCCCAGGATTTACGGCCCTGTATGTATGTATGTATGTATGTATGTATGTATGTATGTGTATGTATGTATGTATGTAAAGTAAGTATGTATGTACGTATGTATTGTAGGTAGACCCTATGTATGTATGTATGGAGGCCTATGTATGTAGGCATGCATTTTTGCATGTATAAGTATTAAGTATATATGTTTGTTTACTTGCTTGCATCAGCCACTTGTTAGAGCCTCTTTTAGTCGGCTACCTCACAAAGATATTGAAGTGCAGTTTAAGCCATTTTTTAAAATGTTCCCGAATGAAGATATATATTCACTTATTCAGCAGCATGCGTAAAGCTGAAGACTGTTCCAAAAGCAAGAACCGAGTCATGATGAGATACAGTGCGCGGCACCTACATATCTCTACGGGCAGTTAAGCGCAACGATCGCTGACCTGTAATTGTAATTGTAATTGAACATTTGTATAGCACCACTCAGAGATTCAGAGGCGCTCCCGACCCAGGGCTCTAACAAATAAGATAGTCTTTAGATGTTTCCGAAACAGATGAAGAGAAAGGCTGAGGAGCTCAAGACGCGATTCATGCGGAAGATGGTTCCAACTGGAGGGGCCGACATAAGCAAAGCTTCTGGATTGGGCAGCTGCCCCACGCATGCGAGGGACAGCCGAGCTCTCCGCTCGGTCTGGCGGCCGAGCTAATAGCAGAGCGACCAGGGAGTGTAGAGGCCGATGTGCATAACGCCTGAAGGTATGAGGGAGCTACCCCGAGCAGAGAGTTGCGTATGAGTGTGAGAATTTTAAACTGAATGCGCTGAGGCACAGGAAGCCAGTGGAGAGTTTCCCGAATGAAGGAAGATATATGAACATACTTCGGGAGACCACAAATAAGGCGGGCGGAAGCGTTAGGTATTGACTGGAGCTTGGAGAGGTTTAGTGAAGCTAGACCAGCATACATGAAGTTGCCGAAGTCAACCCTATAGTACAAATCAGTGCGTGGACGAGAGTTTTGACCGCGTGAGGGGAGAGTGAGTGACGACGGATGGTGCGAAATTGACGTAGATGGTAAAGGCATGTTCGAGAGATACGATTGACATGGTCTGAAAATGAGGGAACTGGATCCAGTGTAACGCCGAGATCTCGAACTGAGGCAGAGTAGTGAACGTCTGGGAACCTATGGCGGAGAAATTCCATGTGAAGTTTGGCTAGGTGGGCTCGACCGTCAAGCCAGATGAATTTGGTTTTATCTGAATTCAGGCGAAGTCGGTTAGAAGACATCCAAAGGTCCAGCGCCATGGTGGCCTCAAGACCATCGCGACCAGTGAAGCAGCTGCGCTATCTGGACTATGAACAAAGGCTTGGGTGTCATCGGCGTACTGATGAGCCGAGACTCCCTTGAGAGGGGTATGTCTGATAGGATGACCTGGTTGACTTGAGACTGGAACACAAAGCTTCCTGGTGTATGTCAGCGCGGTGCTGACCAACAGGGCCACCCCAGAAGAAGACTTGTATTTTATTCCTTCCTTTCATGATACTATTTATCTGTCGTAACCTGTAATAGTAACCTTCGTTGTTTTACTCTGTTTCTATAGGTGACTGGTGCCTGTGAGTTTGCTGCCATGGCGGCGAGATTTCTGCTTGAGGGGATATGGAATGGATTCAGATGCATGTTACGGTTGCACTATGGCTCTGTGTTGTGGTGTTTGTATTATTCTTGACCTGCTGAGCCTCTGGTGTGGCGTAAAACCCCGTAAGCTCCTAGGAAAGCAGGAGGATCTTTGGCGTGGCGTAAAACCCCGTAAGCCCTGTTTTTTTGTTGCCCTGGAATGAGTCAAGGGATAAGAAGGAGGATGATAGAAGACTAGATTAGAAGGCAGGGACTCGGAGTCAAGCCACAGGGAGTCAACGAAAACACGCCATGGACAAAGTCAACATATATATGAGGGAGCACTCTTAAGCTTCCTTAGAGAAGGTATCGCGTCATACACAGACCTACACGGGCGATGAATGCCTCACGTTCATCCAGTTCATCCTGTGCAATGCCCAACGTCAGAAGACATTTTCCGGAAGGCCGAAAGTGAGACAAACTCAATCGCCAGCAGGGCTCCAGACGCAGACTATTAGGCTAGGCCTACTGAACTTGAAGTTGTATTGCAGACTGAAATAGGCGGCTGCCTACTAGTAGACTAATTGGCCTGCCAGCCCTCTGGCGGCGATGGGTACGAATTCATGTAGGCCTATCTGGTGCTGATGGTCCGTAGGCTAACTGTTCCGTTCATTGTCAAAAATGAAACTGATAAAGAATTACAGACCTCGCACGTTAATGAGAAATGAGCGGTTGTTCCATCTGGCTCTGATGAGCATAGGCCCAGTGGCGTAACGAGGGGGCAGGGGGGGCGGCCGCCCCCGGGCGCAGAACAGGGGGGCGCAAAATTAGGCTTTAGAAAATTTGTTTTAAAGAAATCAGGCAAGAATAGCTAAAAAAAGTACAAAAAAAGTAACTATTATGCACGAGTCTGGCAGGGGCGCGGGCGCCAATGGGGGGCGCAAAATGAAGCTTCTGACAATGTAACCACTTTTTCATGAAAAAAGATGGAAAAGCAAAAAAAAAAGGTCATCAGAATTTTTGGCGTAAGTAAGAAAAAAAATTTTCAGGAAATTCTTGCCCCCGGGCGCACGAACCCCTAGTTACGCCACTGCATAGGCCTAGAAGCTGATATTCTGAATTTCTGCGTGAGATGCGTGAGATCAACTTTGAGGACCTGGTGACCGAATTTGCGAAGAAGAAAACACGCTAAGTTCCACTAATTTGATATGACTTATCGACGTTAGGCTAACGTCAGAGACAAACCAACTTCTGACCTTTTAACAGTTTCTTACTTTTAGATATTTGTGTCAAATTGTGTCTGTGCGCACTGCACACTACTAAAATATTTCATAATCAATTAGGCTATGAAACACAAGTCAAAAAATTTCTTGCATTTGTGGTGGAGGCTTCTAGGTGGCGTGGGGCCCCTGTGCACTGGCACATAATAATGCACATGCCTACAGCGACTTCTTAACGCATGCCTATATCCAGGCCTGGCGCCACCTAGGGTATCACCTTGAAATATAAATATGATCTGCACAGTTTTATCTTTGTCATAAGTCCACTCCTTTCTAACCATTTTGTAGGTTTTAATTGGGCGGATTTCGAGTAACGCGTCCACAATAAATTTTACTAATATATAATGCATTTTTTTAAATGACGGAGGGTTTTCTGCCATAGATATAACAGTTTTTTATATCTATGGTAGATAGTAACAGATGATTCGTGTATAAAAACGCAGTATAACGTAAAAAGATAATGCTGTTAAGCTGATTTTTTGGATTCAGGCAATGTATTTTATTTAAAAATTTACAATGAGTAGTTTTATTTTTGAAGAGGATAAAGCAGATTACGCTTAAGTGGCACGATTTATTGGGTGGTACCAACGTGCCTCCGTGGCCTAATGGATAAGGCATCGGCCTCCTAAGCCGGGGATTGCGGGTTCGAGTCCCGTCGGAGGTGTAGGACGTACTTTTTATAAACATCAATTTGTTCAATTATTTTGAAGTTGTAGTTGCGCAATAAGTAGCTGTTCATGACATGCGACTGAGATTCCTTATTGAATATGTGCCACTGGTTGGTTAATAAGTTACCTCTGTCCTCGCACCCACCAGCAGTCCAGCACGCCAGCCCGCGAGGAGCCGTGACAGCTCTTTTGGCATGGCAGGACGAATTGGTAGCGACGAATGTGACTGACTACCCCTCTGTCATCCAAGAGTCAACTTGCTTCGACTATTGGTCTGCTCTGAACCGATTTCGGACGGGCCAGAGGGTAGGGTTGCTGCGCATACAACCTTCTCAAATGAATAGCCTATAAGCCAGTGGTCCTTCGTGCATCTGACTATGACGCACATGATTATAGGCCTAGATAGGCCTATAGATCAGTCGGCAACACATGTTTCAGTGGTGGACTATATTGGCTCAGCCCAGTCAATGGTCTGAAATTTGTCTGTTGGCTGGCGATTTGCATTCGGGTCAGTCGTAAAATCAAATGTCAGATGTTCAAATTGCTGCCATGGCAGAAATTTGGTTCGAGATTTCTGCTTCACCTGCACCCTATTGACAACTCTGCTGTACTGAGGTACACTGTCAGTAGGAAGATGAGACGGCAAGGGAAAGGACTGGACACCTGCTGCCCTCATATGCCGAGGCTAAGAAAATGAAGTCACTAACACTTCATACCCATGGCTGCCTCTCAGACTCTCAGTCTAGCTTTAAGAGACTGCTCTTTTTCAATGGTTTTAAATTGATTTCACCACAGTGACAAATCCTAACACTACAGTGGTTGATTTTGTGTAGAGAAGTTACCTCGACCCTTCTCGTGTTTCAATGATCGGGTTAAATCATTCCCCCGCTGTCTGTTTGAATGGGCACGACGTCGTTTAAGGTCCCCATGCATGTATGGACCATGCTAGCCCGAGACTTAACTCTCGGAAATAAGCCACCATTGGGAGATAAACCACAATCTAATGTACTGTATTGTTGAGTGATTCTAACACTACAAGTACTTGCATAGGACCATAGCTACCAAACCAGAATAGGTTTGTATACATATGCACTGAAAGCAGTGATCCCGTCCTAAGCAAAAAACAACCGAACGCCCACTTCAGGAAGAACCAGAACGCCAGCTTCAGGCACCATGCTAATCAAATAAAGAACTGATACGGCATTGCGGTCGTAACTCCGCCACCTATCGCTTTCTGATAGTGCCAGTCCCAAGCCTGGATAAAGGAGGAGGGCGACGCTAATGGTCTTTGTTACCACACAGCTAGTCGTTAAAAAGGACACACACATTGCGGTCGTCCAGAAAAAGAACCGGAACACCGTTCCGGTCGGTCCCAAACAATCCATGACTGAGATGTTGAATAGGCAAATCTTGCTCATTTGTGCAAGGTGCTGTCAACTTAAACAAATTTGCTCGAGCCTGGAAGCCATGGCACCAATGATCACATCACACGTTATGGCTCTGTGACACCAAGGCAGAAGCACGCTCAGTCGCTCACACAACTTTTTGGAAACATTAATACCAGAAAAAATAATCAGTGATATAAACATTGGCTGGCGCTTCGTTTGTGATGCTGCTAAAGTAGGCTCTCTAGTTATACACTTATTGTGCTATAGACACTTTTCATTTCCAGTGGTTCTAAAAATGTCAAAAATATTATTCTAGATTACATGTATATCGTATCATATCGTATCTGAGAATTTGTAAAGCGCCTCTTACAGTACTGGCTATTCAGAGTCGCTCTCAGCGTGACAGCCCTAGGAAATAAGAAAGTCTTCAAGTAACGAAGGAATGAAGGTGGGACCCCGACTAAAATCGGATATAATGTATAATTTTATCCATGTTAGGTTGGTAATTGGCTGACGTTGGCTCACACAACTTTTAAACACTTCCCGGGCCACTGAAAATTTGCCAGGTACTCACTTGACTTTGACCTGAAAGAAATTTACGAAATTTAGCTACTGAACTAAAACACGGTTGTCTTTATACCCAGACAGCCATGTTTATTGACACAGTGGCCACTGGTGGCAACTGTGGGTAGGCTACAAGGCCATTCTTAGCCCAATGCGATTGTTAGGGTACCTTCTGCTTTCACAAGTGGTTTGTCTAGTATAATATTATTGTTAATTTCCTATCAGAGTTGGTCTGTTAACAGCATAAAATTGCTAATGATCAAATCAACATAAATAAACAACATTCTTGCAATTAACCAGCTGGTTCTGAATAATAAGAAAAGTTAAAATTATTCTTGTGAATTTAATTGGTCATTGTAGATTCATTTTGCTAGTAAATTTGCATATATTCGATTAGGCAGTTGGTTCTCATGGAATCCTTTTAACATTGTTTCTTCGGAAATTGTTTAGCTAGTAGCATTCATTGTCTTCCTAACCAAACATCGAGTCATGTAAGGAGTCTTGTTCGAATTGTCTTTGTGCAGCACGGCTCTGCAATAATAGCAAAAGCAATTTTTAAGAAAATATTTTAATAATAATAATAATTGTTTATTGATTCAAACTGACATGAACACAGTATGATTACAATTCATAGTATGAACGGATAATCACAAGTTATTACAGAAGCCGCATTTAACTGTTTGGCAGTCAAGCAAGGCACCCTTAATGTCCTGATACACGTTTTACCAATACCATCTGGCAAACGAAAGGTTGAGTTGACCTTTGGGAGGGTAGCGGAAAGCGATCCTGTGTCCTTGCTGATCTTCTGCTCTTTGTGTCAGAGTGTTACCATTACCCCCTCCCAAGCAGCATGTTTGATGAACTGCTTATTTACACACAGCAGAAAGTTCTTCAGTTTCTGTACTATGCCTTTAAAAGGTTTCTCGTAACATGCAATTAACTTATCTTTGCAACTCTTGTACTTAGGCCAATAAAGCCACGAAACAGAAACAATACAGTAGAATTTGGTAAGCAATATCCTTTGGGATGAATAGGCATTGGAAAAACAATCAGACTGAGAAAATGATATGGAAAATGAATATGCAAAATGAAGCATTTTCTAATACCTTTTGCTTTTTGAATTCCTCATATCTTGGATCATCTGTGGGAAGTTCGTGACGACAGAGTGGACAAGAATTGGTCTAAAACAAGTGAGACAATCAACAGCAACTTAAACACTGCACCACAAAATAATGTGCACCCCAAACATGCATTGTCTTTAAAAGGAACTCTACATATATTATGACATATGTGTGTAAGTACTTGTTTTTACTTACCATACTTGTTAACCATACTACATGCATATGCAGTTTGGTTGTTGTTTGACTCCACTGGGTCATTTTCTAACCATGTTTCTAACACTTCAGATCAGCTCGATTTGACATATGGGATACTCATCTCTTTTGCCTTCAACTCTCTTAATCCCACTAACTAATGCATTGGTTTCCACCAGACTTGACTATTGTAATTCACTTCTTATCATCTGCATAAACTAGAAATGGTTCAAAGCTGTGTTGCCAGTGCCATAAAAAAGACTCCTAAATATCAGCATATCATACCCTAAGATTCAACTCTTTCAGCAAGCATACTCACCATAGCGTGCTTCTGGTGTCTCTGATCTGTTGGAGTTTGACTTAGCTTCTTCAAAGTATTGATTTTTTTATTGCAATTTACTCAAAGCAACCATCGACTTAAGTCTTGGACACTATTATAGTGGTAGGCCTACTATAGAAGTCACTATATTAGACTCGATTAGATTTTTTCAGATGTGGCAGTTTGAAATGGCACTATAGCTTAATACATCATTACAGTGCATCAAGCAAAGACCAATAATCTTATAGTTTATCATAAAACACTGCAAATTATGTTTATACTAAGTTTATACTTATTCTTTTACAAGGTGTCTAGGCTTTATTGCAATTGTAATTTGACATTTATAAAGAATATTATTATTATTAAGAATAAACTCGTAAGTGGCACTCCATACCTGAATATATATAACTATACACCATCATAAAATCACTAAAGCACTATTCTAAATAGCAGTATGTCAAAGTTCAAGAATAATTGGGTTTATGGATTTTTTGACTGAAGCACAGCCACAACAGCAGCAATCCCAAACTCAGACTTTTCTATGGTTTACAAAGCTTGACAATGAATTGTCATTTTCACATGCACCGGGGATATAAAACCAGAATAGAGGGTGAAAAGTGATCACAATAACAATGCAGAACCATGCCAGACTATAGGAAGCTCTTCAGAAATCACAGTTCTTTGGCCACTGCATTCATCAGCTCTTGCCACCTCTTCGTGAGGACAAGTACCGGTATTTACTTTGTTGCAAGAGGCCTTTTGTTAAATCTAAACTGTTTAAAAGCAGTTTTTTAACTGATGCATCTTCAGTTATATTTAGTTGTGTATGCGTGACTTTATAATCTGCTACTGTTAAAGTTTCTCTTAAAATGAATGCAATCGTCATATACAATGTAATGCAAAGAAAGGCTACTTAATTACTTACTTACTGACATTGAGATGAAATATTAAGTGACTCGTATGTGGAACATACTTTTTCCAGCCAAGGTAGTATACATGTGGGGTGGAAGCAGTGGTCACAGGGCAGTTTTCTCATTGGCTCCCCTTCCTCATACTCAGCCAGACAAACAAGACACTTCAAGCCCTGCGCTGAAACACAAAATACATTTTCCCAGTGAAAAGAAGCTCAAACTTAACAATTGTGGACAACACTAGTGGAAGTTCTAACTCTATCACAGCAACTACGGTTGATTTTGACTATTTAGGAAAACAATTTCTTTTCATAAAGCGCAATTGGTTCCGATGAAAGACATGGAACCAGAGTAAAAATTTTGTTGGTTGGTTTGTTGCTGTTTAACGACACTGTAACATAACAAAGATGATTAGCATCGCCCTCCTCCTTTCTCCAGGCTTGGACTGGTAACATTTTTGTCTTAACTGAATTTATCTTAACCATTAGACAACAGTTAACGCAGCATGCCAACCACAAACATGTTATACCTTGTTATGGCTACAATTCATCTATGAGACTGTAAATCTCCTCCTCATTTGGATGACACTTAAATTTCTATGAAATTCCTGTGTATTATTATACTGTTGTATCCTACATGCAATTTAAATTTTCATAAAGAATTCACATAGAATTAATATTAAAATTAAATGACTTAGACAACAAAACTTAAACACTGAAATCTGGAGTGATGACATTCTGCCAAAGACTGACAATGTCAAACTATAGTAGGCAACCAGCATACAAAGTCCAAAGCCGAAACCTTTTCTGCAGCTTGCAGCTGTTGTCTAGATCAGTTAACATTTCATCCAATCAGGAATATGCACTGAGTTATTATATAATGGACGAAAATTATTTTTTGAAATAACCGATATTTTCGTCTGATCAAGAGAAAAACTGAACGTTAAATTGAATTGACACTGGAACAGACCAAGCTTTCTTTTTGTACTAAGTGATATTTTTTAATGGTTCCATTAGCAATGGAATGTGGAATCTGGTAGGGCTGTTTGCAAACAACAGAATGGTTTCAAACTGGCAGTGTCTGCAACAGTAAAGTGAGAAGCAGTCACTTTCCATGAGTCACTACTGACCTTCTTGCAGCGGAGTGGTGTGGAGTGTTGGCAGTTCTGCAACAACTTTCTTTGAAGCAGGTGGAGGTCTCTCTTTGCCAAATACACTGCAACCAACACAGTAGAATAAATACAACTTAAATAAACCTAATAGCAGTGCAACTGTAACATGAATCAACTTTCAATTTAATATAAAGTTATCTAATTAAAATGTAATTAACAAATTAGATGACTGAATTTTGATGCATGAAAATGTGATAAAAAGGTTTTACCAGAAGGACGAGCATTTCACAGTAAACTGTTTATTCTAACCTTTCAAACTCCATTTCCAAGTCTCTTGCATATCCGCCATCAATGAGTAGCCTATAAAAACAAAACAAGAGAAAGTCATAAATAAAAAGATCAAACACAAAAATGAGAATAAATTGAATATCAGATAAGAATATTTGGCTCTAATGCAGGCAGATCATCAACTATTTTCAAATAAAATAACTTACTGGACTCCTAGCATTAGGCATTATACCAGGTGAAGAAATATACCGTAACCAAAAAGGCCCAATTGATCTGTCTAGGCACCAACTGAACTAAGAAATTATTAACCTACTTGCTTATACTGTAGTGCACAAATACATCTTGTGATCAAGCAAGGACACAAAGACTTTGGTATGACATGGCAGTGGCAGCACTCTACCAGCCAATGAAAATGAAGGTTAAAAACTTTGGAATATAGTAGTAATATCAAAGCATATAGTGGATTCATATTGCTGTATTCTTTTTGAGGCTATCAAGCAAAAAGGATTGCTTCTGCATCAGCTTTGCTCAATTGATGATTTCTTCAATTTATTGGTGCACATGCCATAATATTTGGAGCAATAAACCAGCAGTCCAGTAATAGTCCACTTACTTCATGAGAAATAAAAAAGATTGAATTAGAAAATCCACATGAAAAAAACACTACTTGCTGTGGATGGTTGTTAGGCCATGTTTATATGGTGTAGAGACAGCAGACAGATGAAGCAAAGTTAAAACAAAACAAACCACATTAATACTTGGGTGACAATCCATGTAGTAACACATCTCTGACACCAACTCATCTATCCATCCTTTATTGGTCAGTAAACAAGTATCAAGCAAGTTTGGAGACTAAACATATGTACCGTCATTCACTTGCTGTGCTTACATTTGCACCAAATGATCCTTCTGCCTTTAATAGGACCACGTGTCTGAGCAATTTATACTGAGGCATGAAAACAAGTGCTTTACCTTTGACTATTGTATGGGAAATGGTCAAACTGATCAACAAATGGGTCACCAAGACAAATGGCTAGTAATATTAAGAAGGATAAATCTTCTGCGGCGGAAAATTCGGCCGCAGAAGTAACATTTTCGACACAATTCTGCGGCGGAAGCGCTTTGCGCATGCGCAACCTTCGGCGCATGCGCATTGTTCAAAATGCGGTACTTCCTATAAATTGGCGTCGTGAGGGTCGGTTTGGGTCAGGTTTGGCCTCGTGAGTGTCGGTTAGGGTCAGGTTAAGCGCTGTGACGGTCGGTTAGGGTCAGTGTTAGGGTTAGAGTTGTTTTAGATAAAATGTCCAAAAAAATTCCGCCGCAGAAGTAAATTTTCGCGGGTTGCGTGGCGGCATTTTCCGCCGCAGAAGCACCACGCTATTAAGAAAGACACCATCCAACTGGGTGAATGGGATAAAGAAATACCGAAGCCTACAGTGCATCAGTACGAGTTGTAACACAGCACCCACATACCTGGCCAGTTGAAGCAAATGATCTGGTCTCTCACCGTCTTTCAGTGGCTCACAGTTATGTTCCTCAAAGTAGCTAGCCATAATGTTTTTTTTCTAAAATTATAAAAAGTACCAGCTATTGCAAACCAGCTCTAACACAACTAATATAGTTTATTTTGTATTATATTGACACATATTTAAGCCTTTAACGACAAGCAAGTACTAAGTGACTGGGAAACCAATGCAGCTCGTCGTTAAGAGGTTAAGTAGTAAATCTGAACTCTTCCACCACAGACAAGTAAAGGCACATTCTTAGATTTTCTTAAGACACACTGTTTTACATTTGACCAATTTTGCTGTCTTTCTGAGGTTCCTTAAATGTGCTACAAATTACGTGTTCGGATTCATACATACCTCACAGTGCGATCTGAACATGACTCAGCCCATTTCGGGGGCCAACATGAGATCAGCAAAATTACTTACAGTTTATAGGCTATAGTGAGCAATAACAAGAATCGACACATAATTCCTACGATACTTGTTATTTCATCAATTTTTGAAATACATGTTGACATTCAAAACTCACAAGCGCAATCAAACAGTTGAATCAGTATATTGTCCGAATACTTCATACTCGTTTTCGAGATTCGGGCGCTTGGTACAATAATTGTTTTCGGAAATGTGATCAATTTTACATTTTAATCACTTTCGGGGAATCGGGTTTCGGGTATACCCATACAATACAATACAATACAATACAATTAGACATTTATAGCGCGCTTTAACAAGACAAGTCTTGCACGAAAGCGCGTTTGCGCTGTGTTCTTAGTCATAGTGTAATGAGAATAGATGAGTTTTTAGTTTTGATTTAAATTGCGTAACAGATGAACATTGACGGATTGTAGCTGGGAGACTGTTCCATTCTCTGGGTCCAGAGACAGCAAAAGCACGATCTCCAAACTTCCTCTTGGTGCGAAGAACGGTAAAGTCTCCTCGTGTGGCCGATCTGAGTCCTCTAGGATTTGAAGCACAGCATGGCACGACCATGGATTTCATATATGAGGGTGAGGTTCCAGAATGGATATGGTACATGAGGAGGGAGATTTTGAAAGCGATACGGGCGCGAATGGGAAGCCAGTGTAGTTGTTGAAGAGATTGTGTGATGTGGTCTCTGGGACCAAGGTCTTTTATTAGCCGAGCTGCGGCGTGCAGAACAGATGTTAGAGGTTGTAGCGTTGATGTGGGAAGACGATTAAATGGCTTTTTAATAAAGGTCTATACTAAATTACAAAAATATAGTAACCTTGTTTATTTCTATTGTCAAACAACGCAAGTCATTCCATCGTATGTTTACAAACGCAACTTTCTTGAACATGGACTGGACAGCGTCGTTATTAATCCAACCAATGATCTATATAATTATATTGGTCCATGATACAACCATATAAGGTCGTTGGATACAACAACAATTATTTTATACCGTGATACAACCCTCGACTTCTTAATTTTCAAGCGAGGAATCTACATTACCGATCCTTGATATTTAAGTTAATAAATTGTAATTAGCAACTTCTATTGCGCCGGTGTCTAATGCACAAGGCATCAACCGAAGTTAGCCAGTACAGCAGTTACTTGCGTGTTTACAATGTTGCTTTGGCCTCGACTTCTAAAGCAAGACCGTGAAAAGATACAAACGAATTTTTAGGATGGTGGTTTCATCACAGTAAAAATTATTATTTATACTGTGGTTTCATATCAATCGTGGCTTGTTACAGAGCTGCCAGTATTTGGACAGTCAGCATGGTTCCTACACAGATAGTATAAATAGACGTGGCATCCATTCAAATGTAGGCCTACATGCCGTGATGAACGATTTCACTCGATCAATTAATTTCAAAACGGGCAGTTTGCAGGCGGTGCAATAAAGTACATAGTTACTTATTAAGCTGCCTATCCCCAGGCTTTCCATTCAAAAGTAAAGGTTCACCTAAGCACCTTTTCAAGAGTTCATACTCTGACTTCACTGATCCTCCGCCTTCTAATAATAGTTCTTCTCGTTCTATACGACACCCGCATTAGCAGCTTCCCAGCCTCCCTCTCTTGATCTGGACGTCTGAAAACCGGACTCGGGCCTCCTTTTGACTACCCTTTGAAAAACCCTCTGAATTGACACAGCACTCGTGAATAACCTGGTGCCCTGCGCTTGGCTTTCGAATGGCTCTTTAGAGGTTTAGAGATTTCGATTAATATTATTAACTAATTGGCATGTTGAACTCCGAACCGGAAGCGGCAGAACCCAGATTGTATCGCTCTATACATATATGAAATATACGGCTCTGGCTCTATATTGATCAGTGTTTGACGTCGGTCGTTGAGCACTATAAACAAATTTAATGGTTGTCGGTCGATGAAGTAAAGTCTTTAAAAGTTGCAAAACTAAAAGGTAGCAAAGTTTCGTTGAGAAGGAATTAATAACTAGTGCGACTCGACTACCCCTTTTCACTTACAAATTGTTTATCGTTAAATACTGAGGTTGTAACTTGCGATGTAACTAAACGTGAAATTGCATTTTTGATTTTTCGTTGGAGGGGCGTTAGAGATACTGGGTGAGTGGCGAATCCGCGGAATCCCAATCCCTGAAATTTTATTTCTTCTGGATACCCGAGTAATATATTCGTTTATTGGTATGACACAGGTAGAAAGTGAAAATAAAATTATATCCTTTTTCGGAATATTTTCCTATAGACTTTTCAGGAGATTGGCCGACTGGTCCATACTAGTCCATACTGGTTTTTGCAGGATTGCGCAAGCTTGTTTGCCAATTTTTTTCTGGAGATTCTGTTTTACATTTGCGTGACTTCCTTCAATTACCAGTTTGAGCTCCAGTGTCTGGTCATTGTCGAGAGAAGTCTGCACCAAAGATCCATCGAGTTGATGTAAGAGGGAGAGGACTGGCCACCCGCCCTCATATGACTCTGGACAGAAATCTCACATTCCAATCCCACATAAGAAACTTTTGCAAATCTTGTTTCTATCATATCAGAGCAATATGTCACATAAGGTCTGCTCTTACCAAGAAAAATGTCACACATCACAGCCTGCTCTCTTGTTTGCTCTCGCCTCATGCCAAACTCGGTGTTTGCAGGCATATCAGATTTTGAAGTCACCAGGCTTCAACGCATAAAAAATATTCTGGCTAACGCTGTTCTGAGTGCATCTTCTCATTCAAGCTTATCAACTCTGCTAGGTCAGCTGCATTGGCTTCCTGTAGTATTCAGAGTAAGATTTAAACTGGCATGTCTTACCTAAAACCCTCACAATGAACACTTTTGCCTACCTGCAACCGCTGCTCTCTCCTTACATTCTGCCATGCAGTCTGTGATCTTTGGGTATGGGTCTTTTGGTCGATGTAGCGCTGTCATAGGCTCCTGTGCATTCCATTTTGCTGCCCCAAGGAATGGAACCCACTGCCAACATTTGTCGGACTTTGTCCAAAGTTCAAACTCTTTCCCTTCCTTTAAGAAATGCCTCAAAACTCACTAGTATATCTCGTTGCAGTTCAAACATCTGGATATCTAACAGCTCTTCTGCTGGCGACTGACTAACTGCACCTCCGATTCACATTGCTGTGTGACCATGCATATATTAAAAATGTTTGTAAATGATAATAATAATAATATGTCATACTAACCGAACTATTCTGTCCAACTGTGATGAACAGGCTCATATTGTGGTGTAGTGTGTACAGTCTCAGAAATATAAAAGTGCAAGATTGGTTTCCAAGATATTATTAGGTGGTTTTCTAGTTCAATATGGGTCAGTGACTTTCTAGTGTTTTGTGGAATGGCACTATATTAATTTCCAATTGCAATTAAAAATTTTCCTGCAATTGTTGTACAATATACATACATACTTAGACACATGCACACATACAAAGATACATGTTTGACAAACAGACATACATGTTTTAGACTTTCAGGTTACTGTTTAGTTGTTATTCAGTTGTGTTTGTGGTTTGTAATTTGTAAGATCTCAATGGCAGCCAAAAATACGACTGCTATTCTTCAGAAACTGCGAGCATTGATGAAGAATGCAGCCTTTGTCAGTCCTCCAGTCCATGCATACATAATCCCGTCAGGAGATGCTCACATGGTAAGCGCCATGAGTAGGATGCTAGAGGAATTTATTCCCATTATGATGTTTGAAGCGTTTTCTGGTTAGGTCTCTAAAGTTGTGTGGAGGTTATAAAACCACTAAATAGCTAGAGAAAAAACTCGAAAAGCAAAATGATTTTCACCACTATCACTCTGTCATGATTTCACAAGCGTTAAAAGTATTCATGATAATAATGTTACTCATTAATTTTTTTATGCATTTATTAACCCTTTGACTTGCACCATTGTTTGCCAGAAAAGGTAAATGTGTATGTGTGTATGTATGTATGTATGTATATATGTATGTATGTATGTATATATGTATGTATGTATGTATATATGTATGTATGTACGTATATATGTATGTATGTATATCTATGTATGTATGTATATATGTATGTATGTATATATATGTATATATATATGTATGTGTATATATATGTATGTATATATATATATGTATGTATATATATGTATGTATATATGTATGTATATATATGTATATATATATATGCATGTGTATATATATGTATGTATATATATGTATGTATATATATGCATGTATATATGTATGTATATATATGTATATATATATGTATATATATATAATTTATGTATATATATATGTATATATGTATGTATATATGTATATATATGTATGTATGTATATATATATATATGTATGTATATAGGTATGTATATATATATATGTATATATATATATATATATATGTATATATGTATGTATATATATGTATGTATATATATATATATATGTATATATATAATTTATGTATATATATATATGTATATATGTATGTATATATATGTATATATATTTATGTATATATATATGTATATTATATGTATGTATATATGTATGTATGTATATATGTATATATATATATGTATATATTTATGTATGTATATATGTATGTATGTATATATATATATATGTATATATGTATGTATATATATGTATATATGTATATATGTATGTATGTATGTATGTATACATGTATGTATGTATGTATGTATGTATGCGCGCTTTAAAGCGCGGTTGCCAGTCAAAGGGTTAAGCACTGCAGAACAATTGTGAGTGAAGGACTTGCTCAGTGTCCCTACACAGTGACCATCTAAGTCAGGCTCAGACTTGCACAGTGCACACCCTTTTTTACAATGCTAGCACTAAAAACCAGTTTGCTACCACATCAGACTAGTTATGTGAAGACTTATCTTTTTAAACAATCGTATGACTGCCATTAACTTTGAACTCATGTACAGCACCCTTTCCTTCGGCCTCGGCTGAGCTACGGCGCTATACAAATCGTCTTATTATTATTATTATTATTATTATTATTATAATCATTGTCTCTTTGCTTATAGATACACTTATCATAATTTATGTCGATTCAATCTTAATTATCTTCATTGATCAGTAATTATCTTCATCAACATTGCTGTTGTTGAGGTTAGCATTCACTGTCTATAGTTCATAATTCAGGTGTTTATTGTTCTGACTGTAAGTACTGTAAATGACATAATTACTAAGTATTATGTATAGATTTTATTTTAATGTTTCAGAGTGAATACATTGATGTCTGTGATGCAAGACGAGAATTTGTATCTGGTTTTAACGGATCTGCAGGTGTGATTGGCATTTGAATATATCTTTGCAAATAGTAAAATTAAAAAATTAAAATTTTAGTAAAATTAATCTAAAAATCCAATCTGACACCTTTTTTCGTTGGTGGCTCTAATTGAAGTACTGTAGAATTTATTTGTCTAACATCTTTTAAGAGCATACCATAGTCGTCCTGACATTTCTGTATAATAATCGTGATCCTGATGATTGTCCACTCTGAGTCTTTGCTCCACTTTATGATAGAAAATGGCATGAGTATCTTTCTGATTTGATGGAAAATTAATTAATCAGCCAACACACTTAAAAATTAATCAGATTTCTTATTACAGCATAATTATAATTATGGTAAAATTGGTGTATTGTTATTATTTATAAGCAGTTTTTATGATGTTGTCACTGTTAGGAACAGCAATAGTGACTGAAACTAAAGCCGCCATGTGGACTGATGGTCGCTATTTTCTTCAGGCCGAGGCTCAGATGGACGAAAACTGGTTGCTTATGAAGGAAGGTAGTTATCCATCATGTCATAAACATCTAGCTGGATAATCTAATGATATGTTCGTTTGGCTCCTTTTAGTTTTCAGTGCTATAATCTTACGATGTTTTGCCACACAGCAGAATGTGACACTGCTGTTGTATTGATTGATTGCATGCTGTTTTACGACACTGTCATAACGGATATGATTAGCGTTGCCCTCCTCCTTTCTCCAGGCTTGGGACTGGCATTACCACAAGTTGAGTTGTTGCAGAATTCTGTTGTTGTAGAAGCCATGATGTAGTGATCAAACTTGTGTCTGGTACTATGTTGTAGTCGTGGTAAAAGTACCCACAATGCAATGGTGTAGTTGATTTTCTGTATTTTTAATGGGAGGAGTGTGTCTGTACATCTGTGAACACTTCATCATTTATTCTCTAAATTGGCCAAGTTTTCATCTTTGAATCACTTTTCTTACAGTTTTTGGATTCTGTGTGTCCAGGGCTTTGGCCTGCTTTTAAAAGTAAAGTTCTGAATGCTTATTCCATCAGCCTGTTATAGTGCGGAATTTGATGTCCGTGTATGATACAATGTTGTATTGAATTCTGCATTATGAAAATTTCACATACAGAGTGAGTCACGGCGAGTGAACACTTAAAACCGTGCTTTTTTATCAAACAATCGAAGCAATGCTTAGCCATGTAACATGGCCATCATGCAATGTCTTCGCTCAACAACACAGATGACCACGTGCGATTTGAAATCCCCAAAGCCTAGCAAGTATACACTAGAACAAACAGATTGTTACTTATGACCAAGTGTCACATTAAATGTACCGCTGACATCAATATTTATGATTTGACTATCACTGTCTACCTCAGTTTACCAATTTATTCAAGTCTGTGTGATGTTCATTAGAACTAAATTATGAATATGCTGTGGGTTACAGGTTTAGCAGAAACACCTTCACAAGAAGATTGGCTGTGCAAGGTACACTATCCAAATTTCGACAGCGTGATAAATTTAAGCGTATCAATTGTATGATTTCATTACAAGCAGTAATAACAAGCTCTTTGAGTTGGCTTTGGTTGTAATTGTGATTGGTTGGCTGTTATGGAAAGGTTTTCTGTAGTTGGCTATCTATGCTGTATTTTGGATGATGGAAGCGATGTTAACACCATTCAAGTGATTTTTATTCATTTTCTGTGAAGCCATATATTAAACATCTCTAGGCTCTCGAGTTCTGCATTCCTAAAAATCCGAGGCACAGCACACAGAAGGATCTTGTCGTTAGATTACTGGACTTGCCTATGGGCTGAATAGTGATGAAGAATACATACCATTACAAAAATTACACAAAATAATGTACATACTGTACATAGTTGTGCTTTGCATACTTACACACATACCTTATCTCTCTATGTACTTGTAGCACTAGCCTGTAATTTGCTGAACACGAAGTAAATTACATTAAAAAAATTCTAATCTACTTATACATGTATATTGTCATGTAGCGTTATCAAGCCACATGACCTATGGGAAATTGGTGTGTGGTTGTGGGATTGCCCTTGTCATGAATGTCCTTCAGGTATTTACGATACCTCTGAGAATTGATGCTGACCAAGGGTGCAACGAATGAGCAGATACCTTGTTTTAACTGTTGTCTTGTTGATTGGTATGTAGGTGCTTCCAGTTAACGGCCGTGTTGGGATTGACCCAATGCTCATTTCACATGGTAAGTAACTCATGTAGTTATACAATGCTGCTTACCATATACAGTGTTATATGCAGCAAAGTACAGAAGAAATTCTTGCATTTCAAATTGAAGTATAATACTGTTGTACTTTTTGTCAATTGATTAAAAGAATTACACACTTTCATTATGAGTGTAAATCAGGGTTGATAAAAATCACGATTTTTTAATAAAAATCAAAAAATCGGATTTTTTTTATTTAAATCGGATTTTTTTTATTTAAATCGGATTTTTTTCTGCTAGTTCTTAGTTTGTATTTACTGCCTAGTTTTTCAGCTGTACCATACAAATTAACAACTCTTAACGGGTATATCATATATCCACCACTTTTGCAAATGTTCAGATTAGATTAGATTAGACTTAATACTAATAGTACAAACGATGAACAGTCAGTTAAATCGAATAAGGCAGTCACTGTTCTGATTAACTGTGAAATCAGACTGTGTTGTAAGTTGTAAGTTACTGAGTCGTACGTTGTAAATTAGAACACTACTAATTAGATCACTGCTAGTGCTAGTCACCAGTTGTCAGTCAGTTGTAAAATATTTCATTCGCAATACAAGTGTTCATCTTCTCCTGCTACTGGCTTCTTGTTCATAAGTTTGAAAAGAAACACCAGCTTTCCAGCGTTTTCAAATCAAAGCCAGCTGAATTAGCCTGCTTTGCTTGCTGAATGCACTAGCTGCAGCTAAACTGATAGGAGACAAACCTGCAGAGTTGTGTGACAGTATTAGGTTTAAATTTATTTTCACTGTTTCATTTGTATTGTGATTTTTATTACTGATTTAAATCACGATGTGATTTCTATTACTGATTTAAATCACGATTTAAATCAATGATTTTAATCAACTGATTTAAAACGTCTCCACCCTGGTGTAAATGATATTTTTTCAATGGGAATTGAATTCCTTGTGTAGGTGTTTTGGAGCCTATGAAGAAACACTTGTGCTCTGATGGACACCACATTGTGCCAATTGACAAGAACCTGGTTGATGAGGTTTGGAAGGAGCGACCTGCTCGTCCTGCTAAGCCTGTGATGGTCCATCCAGTCAAATATTCTGGTAAGGTTACAAAGAGAAATTCATCAAAAGGTCATATTATAGTCGATGTAAACGAGGGATGTGTTGAAAAACACAGGCACATCTCACTGTGAACAGACACAAATTAGTTTTTGATTCAGATGTTTGCAGAAATCAAGTGGATTTATGTATCGAGTAGATTTATGGGAGGTAAGGTAAGGTTTAAGGTAATGGAGATTTAAGGTAATGGTAACATTCTGGCAAAAAGAGCAGAAGATCAGCATGGACGCGGGATCACTTCCCACTACCCTCCAAAAGGTCAACTCAGCCTTTCATTCGCCAGATGGCGTTGGTAAAATGAACAGTAAGACTTGATGGACGCCATGCCTTGTAGAGGGAAATATCAACTATTTCTAGATGTTTATTTGCAAAAATTGCTTATCAGTCTTAGTGGATATGTTTTGAAGTTTCACATACTTTATTTACTTAAGGAAAATCATGGCAAGACAAGGTGAGAGAAGTCCGTGAGAAGATGAGCAAAAAGCAAACGGTGGCATTGGTTGTCTCAGCTCTTGATGACGTTGCATGGTTGCTTAATCTTCGTGGCTCCGACATTCTCTTCAATCCAGTCTTCTTTTCTTTTCTTATTGTCACCATGGACTCAATATTGTAAGTCAATCTGTTTTAATTATTCTGATGTTTACTTTGCATGCAATTTGAAAACTACCAGTTGCCTACATTGTCTTCAATTTTGTATTTCCAAGTATTTCCTAATAAAAAATGTTTTTTGTATATTTGAATGGGAAGCTGAAATTAAATTACAATAAATCTTTTATTAATATTTCTTTACGCATTCATTTGCTGCCGTTACCGATTTTGAAATTTTCTGTCAAACGGAAAATAAAGTTATTTTATTGTTTGTGCATATGAAGTACCCATATATTATTTTTTTTAAAACTTGAATAAGGGAATTGAGTGCATGCTATACAACAGTTAATCACCTTTCTTGTGTTCATTTCCTTTACTAGCAATTCTAGCAATTTTGGATGTTACAGGTTGTTTTAGCTTCAGCAGCTGCAATTAGTTTTAAGTGTACTGCTGTTTCCATTCACTTCAGCTACTCAACGAATTTTCAGAAATTTGGCAACCACAGACATTTTTTTTGTTTTATCGAATGCTTGTTCACTTTTGTTTAAGTCTAAGAGTCTATCATTCACTCATTCATTTAGAGAATTTATATAACTCCCCTTCAAGAAACCTCCTCGGAGGTGCTGCCAGCCAGCCACAGCTAAAGATTAGAGATTAGGCAACTAATAAAATATGGGCATGTTGTGTCGAGGTTACAAGCGGCTCTAGTGGAAGCCCATTCCAAATGGAGGGCCCCACAATAAAAAAGGTCTGTCACTGTCTAACAGAAGAACAAGCTCGTGGAACCAGAAGCCCCTCTGGCCAAAGAGCGGAGAGTTCCACGGGTCATGAGGTCAGATACAGGACGGCAGGGGTCACAGGTAAGATGGGGCACTGCCAAGAAGACACCGCCAAACAAGTGCAGCAACCCTGTAACAGATACGCTGAGAGACAGGAAGCCAGTACAAAAACATCATGCACATAAGCAGAAATAGAGGCATATTTAGGAATGTGTCCAATCAGGAAAGAGCTAAGTGGAGAACTCGTTCAAGAACCCAATTTGGCCGAGCGGTAGACCTACGAGAATCGAATAGCAGTGATCTATAACATTTAAACTAAATAGTTTGTGCTAATCATTTTGAGAATTGGTAAGGAGGTCAAGTTAAGTAATTTCTAGTTTTTTTCGTGCTTTTATCAATTATAGTCTCAAAAGGCATGATTCTGGGATTGGAGAATCTTCCAGCAGATGCACAAGCCTTGACCAAAACTAGGATAAACGTCCTTATGAATCACTTAACAGTCAGAGTTGCTTTGTAAATTATGGCGACATAGCAAATATGATTGCTACTGTCTATTGATTCACCTACTAATATCACAAAATATGTTTGGACAACATCCAGAATTGTTGATTTTGAGTTGAACTGTACAGTAGTTGTACATGAGCAGTTTGCTTCAGGTTTTTCATTGATGAGAAAAAGTTGCCAAAAGATGCAAGAGAGCACTTGTCTCTCGACTCAGAAGAGGGTTCCAAAGGTGACATGAAAGTGGTTGTGAGACCATATGATGCCATCAGCTGCGATTTGGTTGCCCTCACGAACAAACTTTCAACTGGAAAAATCTGGGTACATGTTTCAAAAACTTGAAAAAGCTGTATTCTTGTCTGTTGTTTTAGAAATTCTGAACCTAAGATGTACAGATAAATTATGTATCGTGGCTAGATACGATAACCTTCATTGTGGCAAGAAAGCGGACATTTGTCACAAGTTAATTCCTGACTGGAATTGGCTGCCGCTATTTCTTTTGAATGCAAAGAGCAGCATGTGTTTTTTCAGATCAATCCTCTCTTTTTGAAGAAGAGTAGTACTCGGGTCCTTATAGTTTAGCTTACTTGTCCTTAGTTTAAAATATGTGGAAATTTTAACATTTACTCTTAAAATATTTTATGTACCCCTATGTGAGAAAGTAAGCTAACATTATAATCCAGTGTGCAGATTGATTGCAATGATGATGATGATGACGACGACAATGATGATGATGATGATGATGACCAATGATTACAGTGGGACTGCTTACAAACAACACTGATACAGATAATTAAACAGTTTATTATTTGCTTGTTCAGATTAGTGAAAGATCAAGTGAGGCGCTCTTTATGACTGTACCTAAAGTAAGTCTTCTTGACATATATGTGATTTGTTTCTGCAACATTTCTTTGCTTTGTTATGCAATGGATGATGTGAAATAATGTTGTTTTATCTAATATTATAAGTCTTAGTCTGTTTACAATGTCCTTCCGTATGTATGTATGTATGTATGTATGTATGTTTATTTGTCCGGCTAAAGGCTCTGAAACGGAACGGTTTAGCGATTTGAAAAAATTTACAAAACATTATTACGCAACGTCTAGATCAACGCGACTATTTTCAGTTCGCAATTTTATTTAAAGGCCGATATATGGCCATTTTAAATTTCCAACTTTTCGACGAGGCTATGTCTCTTACACCATGGCCATCAGGCCATTTGTCCACGTCACGCATGCTAATTAAATATGCAATCTTACGTCACACATAGCATATAGGTCAACGCTCTGATTCGCAACCAATCACGTTGACCGTTGATTTAACATCAGAAGTGGGGACCACGGGAGAATTTCTAGGTCATCGGACTTAAAGATTCGCCAATGCAACGAAATTTTTAACGAACGTTTTCATTTGAATTTCTATAGATCTCAACCCAACTATATTTCAACTCAAAATTTACTTTAAATTCCGATATTTGGACATTTTAAGTTTCGATGTGGTCATAGTTTCAATGCCATTGAATTCTGGCAAATGCATGGGAGTATATATTACAGAGTTGATATTAAACAAATTTCAAGCCAGCGCGTAAATTCGCCAGAGGGACACACGAAAAATTTTCACATCGTTAAATTCAAATTCACAGGCGTTGACGAAGATGTCATTAAATTCAAATACACGGGCGCTGAGGAAAACCCGGGCGAACGCCGGGTAAAAACTGCTAGTTTTGTCATGTATCAGTTGCTTACATCTTGATATCTCTCTGTTTCTAAACAGTTGAAACTGGTATCAACATCGATATCATGCATTTGAATACATTTATTTGATGGATGTTTTCTCTGTTGGAGTTGTCAGGTTGGATGCTGCCTGCTGTCATAGAGTTTAAGGCGTTCTCTCGATTTGGCTTAATTCTTGTTTGCCATTTCCGTATATGAACAGCTTTATAACTGAATTCCAGTTATGGATACTTATTTATAACAGTGTTTCTATTTGGTCAGAATCGCCGGCTGAATGAGGCATGTCCCATTCCGCTTATGAAGTCCGTGAAGAATGAAGTAGAAATTGAAGGAATGCGTTCAGCTCATGTTAGTACTTTTTTTCTGGTTATTTTGTGCTTGACTCATGTGTGGACATCTTTATTTGGTGCTGATGACAGTTGGCTATGTGTCTAAAGTTTACTATCAAGTTATGGCTTACTTCTAAAAGTGTTATCCTTAGAGTGATAGTTCTCAGGCTGTGTTGTTTGCCTACAAGGAAGGTGATTAATCGCTGAAAATTGTGTCATTACTGATTTTTCCGACAGATATTGATGCAATTACTTAGCAAATATTTTATTACGGTGACACTATATTAGCAGATTGGTTAGAGTGCTTGGCCTGAAGGGCATAGTTTACGGATTCAAGCCTTCAGTGAGATGGATACTGTGCAGGGAACTTGAGCAGTTCCTTCACTCACTCAGTGCCATTGATATTCAGTCGTATAGTAGTGTTCACTTCTGAACTTTGGAAGTAGAGCAATATCAAATGCAGTTGTGTTACAATACATTGTGCATGTATAAACATGATTCTGTTTATATGTTATATGTTCGTTTCATCCTCATGTTTGTTTTCATGATGAAATTCTGGAATATTCATTCATTCATTTCAGATATTTATATAGCGCCCCTTCAAGGTTTCTACTCAGAGGCGTTCCCGACTACAGCGAGGACACTGAATCAGAGTTTCACGCCAAAGCGCATGAGCAATTGTGAGTGAAGGACTTGCCCAGGGTCCCTACGTGGCGGCTTGAGGTGGATTCAAACCCGCAACCCTCCGGCTGCAAGGCACCGAACATACCTCTACACCACCGCGCCCCACAATATGGTTGTTGATTTCTAAGTGTTTTCATTTAGAGTTGATTAGATTTATTCTGACTTGCTTTTACTTTTTCAGATAAAAGATGCAATGGCTCTGTGTAATTTCTTTGCTTGGCTTGAAAAAGAAGTGGAAAAAAGAGATGTCACCGAGTTGGATGCCTGCCATTTCTCCGAAAAATTCCGCCAGTTAGTTGATGCAATGCTTTATGTTATCTGCTATATTATCTTGACGTTTTTCCACATTAGCCATAACTACTTTTAAAATAGCAGTCGAGCTTCTTTGAAAGAAAATGTTTGAAGGCCAGTGAAATTTTATGTGGTGAGTCAGACTGAAAGAAATGCAATTTAAGACAGAAGTAATTTGCACTGACTAGAATGATAGTTCAAACCCTCGTTAAGACTAGTTAGACGCCCACATTGTAAATGAGATATCTAACTGTGGCTGTTTATACAGCAATGGCCACCTTAAGAGTGACTCCTTTAACTGTTAAGTGGAGTTTTGAGAATTGATGCATATAGTTAAACAGTAATGGTCCTGTGTTCAATAGGGGAGGTGCTAATTTCTTTTCTTTTATTAGATCCTTAAGCTGGCAATGGATGCATTCTAAGGCCTGTGGATTAATAGTGATGCAGTACTGAATGCAAATATGACAGTCAGTGTTGAGCCATGAGACTGTGGTACAAGAGATTTTTCTGTTGTTCAGATGAAAGAACTGTTTAACCCAAGGAGGATTGTGCCTCGGAGGAGTATGTTTGGTGCTTTCATATTGCCACCTGCAGGTTATTGTGCAATGACCTTATTCTTACCTAGCTCTGAAGTTGTTTTCTGTGATGGGTTTGTCCCTGCAGACTGACTTTCCATTGATTTAGGTTTGTTGTAGTTGGTCAGTTTGTGTTTCTTTTTGTTTTTCCTTGTAGAGAACAAAAGAAATATGTCAGCCTTAGCTTTGAAACAATAGCATCTGTGGGATCAAATGCTTCCATCATACACTATAAGTAAGTTCAGGTGGCATATAGCATTTGCAGTATTGCCATTAAATGCCTCTTGTCTTGTCTCTAACTGTCCTCTGGCTGTACTATTGACTATTTTGTTCCATCCACTTCTGTTTCTTGTTTCTTTCAATAACCGGCTGAATGCTAATGCAGTGTCACAATGTTATGTTATCACTCTGTGTGAGTTTGGGTATTCCTTGAGCTCTTAATCCAGAAACTGTGTCTTGGATAATCTTCTCCATACAATCTCCACTCTTCCATAGCTTGTTGTGAAAGCTTACTCTGCTTTAATCCAAATAGACTCCTACTCCAGCAGACATCCAACTCATTTGTCTTCCTCACAGTCCATGATC
Organism: Aporrectodea caliginosa; assembly: GCA_020284085.1. Classification (NCBI taxonomy): domain Eukaryota; kingdom Metazoa; phylum Annelida; class Clitellata; order Crassiclitellata; family Lumbricidae; genus Aporrectodea; species Aporrectodea caliginosa. The sequence goes on along the minus strand of JACEVL010000123.1, from coordinate 136,364 downwards.
CCCTGATGATCTGCTTCTGATGACTAGTGATTAACTGTCTTACTGCTTCTGACTCGATTGTGAGCTGCTGATGCTGTGTTTTAATTATGGAACATACTTCAGGAGCAGTACATTATGTGTTACATTCTCTAGAGCTTTAAAGACGTCTTTTCCATCTGACTTGTTGTCTGGCACTTGAGTGTTGTAAAAGTTTTCCTTTATAATTGCAATAAAAATTGTTGTTGCTGTTTTGAAATGTTTTCAATGTTGTTTTGTGTTGCTTGTTGTTTATGTTAGGCCAACACCTGCAACAAACAAGACTATTACAAAGAATGAAGTCTTTCTACTGGACTCTGGAGCTCAATTCAGGTAAATTGCCACTGTCAAAATATAATTAGCTAGGTGTGATATTTATTTGTGTGTATTACTATTATTGATATTGTTATTATTTTTTATTATGAAAATGTTTAACAATTTAATGGCAAGTAAAGGTGACTGCGTCATTCCATCTCAATTCCAAAAAATTTCAGAGCGTTCCAGGTCAGCCATCTTGAATTTCAATGAAAATTTCACAGAATGTTTATTATGGTATTAGAGGAAAGTATGCAAAATTTTAGATGATCAATATCTTAAGTAGTTTTGAAGATATTGAGTTTCAAAGAGGTATGGGGGTGACCTGGTTTTTGCCGTTTTGGAACGTGTGTCTAAATTTGTAGTGACTTTCAGAAGCTCGTAAATTCATTAATATCACAGATAATTCTACGAAATTTTCTGGATATTTAGTCTATGTTGTTCATGTACCACAGATGCGCATTCCAAAACGGCAAAAAGCAGCAGTAAAGTCAAGGTGTGCTAAGAGGCATGCCTTCCAGTATCATAGATGAGAAGATGTTTTCTATTTTAAGGGCAAGAGCAGTTTCAGTGGAGTGTCCTTCACAGTAATGGAGAGGAAATGGGGAGAGAGCTAGTCTGGAGCTTGTTGTCTTGTGATGGGATCTTGTAATAATAATATTTATGGTGATTTTATACAGTTAGAAACAGTTGCAGACTGTTTATTCGTGTATGGTTTTATTGATTTTTTGCGTAGAGATGGAACAACTGATGTCACACGAACCATCCACCTTGGCACACCTACAGAATATGAAAAAGTGTGTCTCATCTAAGCAATGTTGTATGCAAAACTTAATTAAATTAATTCATTCTGAGAATTTATATAGTGCCTCTTCAAGAGACCTACTCAGAGAATGCACTTGCCTTTTTAGATGTTAAGTGTCATTGTGAGCGAAAATATTACATAAGTTGGCAAAACAATGCACAGCCAGCTGAAAGAGTCGCCAGTGGTGGGTCCACGCACACATGTGAAACCAACCAAGTCAGTTGGGTACTGAGACCAAGGCAAAGACTGGCACTTTTTGCAGGGTACTTGAAAGGCGTTATAGTTAGTGTCTCGGTACGTATTACATACGTATATGCTGTAAGGTACCAACAGTGAGAGCATATACGAGGTCCAAGACAGGCTTTTCTGTGTTTCTTTAGGAAAGAATTCTATACAGTAGAAAATAAACCAGAAGCAATTACTCTCATATAAGTTTTTTTAGCTGGTTCTCTTGAACACTTTAATGATGAGCTGCATCGGTTTCCCAGTCGCTTTTAGTACACTGTCATCGTTAAAGTGTTGAACAAACACAGTTTTGTTTTATTTGAACACAAGATCCTCAAGTATGGTGTCCTAAATGTTGACAGTTTTCCTTATGAGCAGTAATAATAAGGTCAAATTTAGAAAAATTACAGAGCATTGTAAACAGTATGCTAATTTTACGATGCTTTCTATAGTTATGATGAAAATATTGCAACTGGGAGGGTTTAATTGGTCATCAAACAGTTAAAGTGGGGAAGTCACTAGTGCATAATTGCTCTGCCCTATGCATTATCTTTATGCCATATCTTTAGTTAGTGTTGCTGCCTAAATACAACAACAAAAATGGTGCTACATCAATACCGGTAGTAATGATATATTTGCTTGTGTTGACTTAGGAGTGCTTCACTAGAGTGCTTAAGGGTCACATTGCCCTGAATCAAACAGTATTTCCAAATGGCACCAAAGGTATGGTTATTGAGAAAATATAGACAATCATTTTGAATTGACTTACGTAAGTGTTGGTAGAGTGAATGAAAGGATTGAATGAGAAATTGGTGATAATTTCTATGTCAGTTCTGAGGTTTTCTGAAGAATGCTAAACTTATGAATGTTTACCAGTGATTACCGTTACAAGACTAAGACTTGATTCATGTTGTAAATTTATATTTATATATTATTTATGTAACATCTCCTTGAGATAATTACTCCGAAGTGCTTTAGTCCAGATTTGTTTAATATTATAGTTTTATGTGATTGACAGTTCATTTTTTTTCAAGAATAAGAATAATCTGCTTACAGCAGAAGTGTACCAGTAATTGTCATTTCATGTACCTCCAATTAGTCTGTTCAGTTTACTTGACAGCAACCAGCGTTGATTTATTGTGGATTGTTAGGCATCAATTGATGACCTAAAACAGTTATAATACATTAATGACTTTCTCTGGGTGTGTACACTATGACCAAAGGAATGCACTTTTGGAATCAGAAACTATGTGAGGTAAAATCGCAGAAGAAAGCCCATTTGTTGTGATTCATGAAGAACAGTCTTTAGTTTTCCTTGTGATTGTTTCAGGGCTCTACATTGATGCACTGGCAAGGCAGTTCCTGTGGCAAGCTGGACTTGACTACATGCACGGCACAGGACATGGTGTCGGTTCATTTCTTAATGTTCACGAAGGTATGAATAACCTATGAAAATTCAAAACCACCAATAACTCAAATCAATTCTGAATTACAATCTGTAAACACAGTGTTCTGCATTGATGCAGTGAAAATGGGTTGTTGGAGTGCCATGCATTGAGACTTGAAATCATTCCTTTTCCACCCAGACCTGTCGTTATTCAACCAGGTCATCTAGGCATCCTTCTTCAGTCAAACCTGAAACTATAACTGTTCTTGGTGATTGAGCTGTTTCAGTTGCTGGACCTAGATTATGGAACTCTTACTGTATCTGTCGTTTCAGCTCAGTCACTTAAGTCATTTCATTCACTCAAGACTTGCCTTTCTCAGATTGCTTATGACTGCGTCCTTGTTTTAGCAGACTGGTCTTTTGGATATTGACCTGATTATGGCTTGCTTTTGAATGCCATCAGGTGATGACTTTGTGCATTAGACACCAGCAAAATAGAATTTACCCTGTACTAATTGCAATTACATTAAAACTACAATTACATTTGTTACTTTTTATTATAGAGAATTTATTCTCCAGGCCAGTCACTGGTTGTCAAGGTCATGCATGCACCAACCATGACCAAACTTTTGACCATTAAATTTAGCACCGACTCTGGTATTCTGAGAATTTATTGCATTTGACTTAGTTCTCTGTATTGGTGGCCTTTTCATTGAATAAGAAAATATCTCATGAGTTATTTACTTTTGGGCATATTTTTCAATGGGCGGGTGCTCACAGTGAAGCTTAAATTAAATATACCGGGTAAATAATTGTCACTTTAAGCTTTTCTGCTTTTGTTTTTTCCAGGGCCATGTGGGATTGGGTCACGCGTTCGAAAAGATGACGAAGCTTTGAGGGAGGGCATGGTCCTCAGTGATGGTAATAGAACAGTTCTTGTTACACTCAGCATTACCAAGATATGAACACTTAGACAAGTTATTACATGAATATGACTAAATACACTGCATATACCAGAAAAATTCGGTTTAGTCAGATTTTAACAGGTAAGTCATTTATTTCTTCCTGAAGCTTTCGATTGAAAGTTCCGGAATACAGAGTTCGACAGGAGATACAATCCAAGCCAATAGGACAGGTTCACTGAATGTTCTTCTGCACATCAAAAGCACTGCATCTAGTTCACACTCATCTGGAATGTTGCAGCTCAGCCTTGTCAGGTTGCATCTTTACAAGTGTACTACAGCATTTTAATTGTCATCTGTTTTTAATTTGGAGTACCTCTAGACATATTTAGTACAGAAATACATATAATTAATTTTTAAGTAAAAATAAATGACTTTATAATATATATTTCCATAATATATGCATGAAATGTTTGCTTGTTATTTATTGCAGAGCCTGGTTACTATGAAGACAAGAAGTTTGGAATACGCATTGAAAATCTTGTCTTGGTTAAACAGGCACCCACTAAGGTATATAATTCTTATTATTTTATTATAATTATTAAACTTAAAGGATTTTATGAAAATTTATGGCTAAAGCTAATACCAGGCTACTACAAAGTCTCATAGAACTTACCAAGTCTGTTATTATAACCTAGCAAGTCTTGTAGCCTATTAAAAATTAATAGAATTTAAAATAGAACTTACTAAAACTGATATTACTAAAGCTTAAAAAGGCTGATTCTGAACCTTTATATTTACTTGAATTTAAGTAGACATATTATTAGAACGTACTAACGGCTGTAACCGACTTTGACCTAGAAGTCTAGAACCTATTAAAAACTAATAGTATGTGGTACATATTACCTTTATGTTTTTGTTCACATTTAATTGCTTTTTGGCTCTCGGTCTAGCCATTATCTTCATAAGAATCCAACTCTGCAGTAATTAGCCGTCAAATATGTCAAGTGTTCTGCATTCTTCAGCAAGGGGAGCTTTTGGTTCCACGAGCTCACACTTCTATTAGACAGCGTGGAACCTTTTCAATTGTGGATCCCTCCATCTGGAATGGCCTCCCACTAGACTTGCTATTGATGCCTTGGCTAAACTCGCCTGCTTTTTATAAGACTCTCAAATCACACTTTTTTTAGTCGTGGCTGGGCTGGGAGCGCATCTGAGTAGGTCTCTTGAAGAGGCGCTATATAAATTCTCGGAATGAATGAAGTGGGTATTGCATAAATTATAATTTTCATCAGTGGTAACCTTAAATTTTGCAGCCAAGTGCTGTAGCCACCCATTTACGACTTGCCATTACTGTGACTGAAGGTTGGAGAATACAGTTGCCTGATTGAGTCTTCATTTGTTTATCTACAGTGCAAATGATAAAGGATCATTGTAGCATTGTTTTAAGATGCACATCTAAGTGTGAGCTTTTCCTACAAGTGGTCACTATGTGGATGAGAGATTAAACATACTTGGTGCTTTGTGTGTGTTAATTATGTGGTACTTTCTTATTGGTAATTTTGCTAAAAGGGATTGGTAGAAAAGATGTAGCAAAATAATGAGAAATTTCTCCTTGAATTGTAAGCACACACAACACTATTTTATTTTAACTAAATGTTTCACCTATGGACTTGGTTGTGTTGACCCTAACTCGTATGAGAAATGGATTATGAATGTTTCCAAAACTCGTGTACATAGTTATGGTAAACAGGTTTTTTAAAATAAATTGCCCAATTTGTTTTTCAGTACAATTTCAAAGAGAAAGGATTCCTGACATTCGAGCCACTGACCTTGGTTCCAATTCAGAAAAAACTGATTGTACAATCACTGCTCACTGTGGAAGAGGCATGTGTTTCATAGTTAAAATAATAAGTCACTTAATTATAAGAATATTTTTTTAGCAATAATAGGACCTAAAGTGATAGTTTATTTGATTACTGATAATAGCTTAAATAAACATACAAATGATGTAATGTGGTGGAATTAGACATTTATGCAGCACACCATTTCAAGAAGCATGGTTTCAACCTTAAGGCAAATGCCACGAAAATTTTTCTTTCTTTTACGAACACAGATGGAGGGCGCTTTTGTTGCATATTGTCTCCAATTGTAGGCCAGCAAGAAATGCTAAAGCTCAGGTGATGTGTTGTGTGAGTTTGGAACAGATATATGGTTGATTTTGTGATGGTCGTGCACTTCTACGGCCTGATTTCAGATTAATTCATTCAGAGGACTTATGTAGCGCCCGTCCTGATGATCGTGCTCTGCAAAAAAATTGACCATGCTCGCAATCTACCAGTAGTTGCATTGCTTTTATGATGTTTTCATGAGTCTGAAAATAAAATTCATACTTCTCAAAATGAATTAAGTAAGACCAAACAAAAATGAAATGACAAAAGATCAGCAAATTGCCAGGCTCTTGGGTAATTTTTCAGTTGTTACTGTGACGTTCTCTTAATAGAATGATTTAAACTGGCACGTCTGACCTGTAAAACCCTCACAACAAGCACTCGTACCTACTTCAACCACTTGTCTACATTCTACCATGCAATCTGCAGTATGGGTCTTTTGGTTGAGCCTCGATGTAGCACTGTCATTGGCTCTCATGCATGCATTCCATGTTGCTGCCTCTAAGGAATGTAACTGACTACCAATGTTTGTTTGATGCTCAAACTCTTCTGTTCCTTTGAGAAACACCTAATAACGAACTATTTCTCGTTGGCTTTAAAAATCTGGATATGTAACAGCTTTTTGCGTGGCGATTAACAGCACCTCACCTTCTGTGTGACCTTTTATGCAGGTTAACATTTTTTGTAATAACAATAATAGAATTTACCATTTCCATTGTAAAATAATGGTCTTTGTGAATGGAATCTTAACAGATGGAATTAACATATGCCAAAACTACACTTCATTAACTTGGCTTCATCTTACAGTTGGGTTGAAGACCTAATTCCACTTAAAGATTTATTTTTCTATTGAATAAATGATATGTTGAGAAATAAATAAATATTTTTTAATAACCTCACAAAAGTGTTAGGGAAGTGCTTTTGATATGTAAATAAAAGGCATTGTAGAGGTGCTCAGCTACACACATATTCGCATACTGGGAATACATAGTTGATGCAGAATTTCTTGTTCAAGTATAAGGATATTTTTATAGGTTGTGTGAATTTCTTACAGGTCGCTTGGATCAACGACTACCACCGAACATGCCGCACAACTGTTGGGGCAGCACTCGAGAAGAAAGGCCAGAAAGATGCACTTGACTGGCTGAACAGGGAGACGGAAGAAATCTGATGATATTCAACATTCACAGCTATTCTGTGATAAACGTTAATGCAGGGCCACAATATGATTCTGGTTTGTTAAGATAATCAACTCTTTGTTTTGCAGAATAAAGCCAAATCAACCAGCAAGTCAAAAATATCCAGTTACTGAACACTATATGCCTGAAGCTTGGCAGTAATAAACATGCTGAGCATGTGATCAAATTTTATATGCTTAAATGAAGTTTACAGAACTTTACCTTGTAAATGCCTGCTATTCCTTATATTTATGTTCTCATGGATAAGAAAAGGAACTATTGTGCAGATGTCTTACTGTTTATCTTAATTTTTACACAGTACACTGTGTAGTACTGTGTACTACCACATCAGTACACTCGGATGTTCTAAAAATAATGAACCTGAATGGGTTTCCATTACTGATAGAACAAAGAAAATGGTCGGTAGTTGTACGGTCGCCTGTGCATCCTATTCAAGACTAATAGGACAATCACAGCACAACTTCTCTAATGTATTGTCAAAGCTTGGAATGGATAACCTAAACACTGCACAAGCAAGAGAAAATTTGTATCCTAAGATGAAAAGTGCCCATCACTGCCAAAGTTCCGTTTGCACCAGATCTGATTTGTCCTTCACTGCGCTGCCCGAGTCGTAGCCAACGAGTCCCAAGTATTCGCATAATAATAACTGAATATATGCGATATACATGCTGGCTTCCTGTTGTGGGGTGCATTACTTTTAAGACCATCATGCTGACACTAGCCTCTATTGTCGGCACTGCTCCATCATTTGTCAGAGAGCTGTGTTCCAGTCTCGAGTCAGCTAGGTTGGCAATCGTTGGGCTCTGCGGCCTATGGAGATATGCAGGAGCCACGCTGTTGCACTTCAACTCTAGCCCATCATGCCTTCTCGTGTGTTGGACCGTCCTGGTACAGTCTGTCACTGCACTGATGTACTGTTGCCTTTGACTCTGTGCAGCATACATTTGCTGTCTTAAAATGCAGTTACTTAGATCTGTTCGGTACAGAGCCTTTGTGAAGTTACTTAAAATGCAGTATATTAAGTGTTCTCATACATACTTACTGCAGTACAAGGCATCACAGGAATTTGGGGCAGATTGAGTTTCTATAGATGTACTCGTTTTGCCTTTTCATGCATGTTGAATGATTGCCTCTAATTTGTTGAGAACGGACTGAGCGTTCCGAGAGGTGTACAGAACTATTGCCTCCCGTGAAAACTGTTTCATACTCGCTACGCCCCAGAACCCACAATAGAATAATACCTAAGGCAAACTCTCTATCTCGTAAAACATTTGTCACATGGATGCTTTATACTTAATTTTTTTATATTTGATGATCTTTGTACACCAAAATGCGGTTAGCAGTTGGTTTTTCAATAAAGGATATACTTACTTACTTACTTATTGGCCACAGATGATGCATTTAGGTGGTGAAGCAAGCCGAAAGTGAACACATCACAAATTTACTTGAAACTAGGACACACTCTGGGTTCTTGGAGTCCATTAGCTGGAATACTTGACATAAACTACACAGTTGCATAACAGCTATCGATTGTAAAATGACTACTTGCTGCCAGTCCCAGGGATTGGTAAATTTCCTCAATTGTTAACGGCAGCTATGGAAGTTGGCCTGGTTAATTTTAGCCACCTTGCCTTTACAGCTGCATCAAGCTGAAGAATGTTTACAGCCAGCCAGCAGCTCAATCATAATCTACATATCTAATATGATATATGCTCCATTTAGTACATTTAGATGTGACAACTTGCAAATGATATGAGAACAGTCATTTCTTTGCACTTGGCCAAATTGAAGGGAATTGGAGAAAGGTTGTGCATGTAGCTAATGGGAAGGAACAGAGTATATTATCCAGGTGGGGCATTTGTGCCAAACTGGTGCATGGCTCTGTGCAGGATAGGATGTAGTACGATGCTTGACTTTTGTGCTTCACTCTCCCAGAGCCATGAGTGGTAGTGGATTGGGATTCAGGATGTTACTGTCTCTGCTACTGAAGAATTCTGTGGTACAGAGAGCTATTTAGATGTACGTATGAAGACACTTCATATAGTATGTGTAAGTACCTCACAAAGGTTGCAGTTATGCCATGAAATTTACTTTCTATACCTGAAATGTTCAACAAGTGTTTACATGGCTTTTAAAACAAATAAATTTAATACCACCAACTTCAATACCATTGTCAAAAAGAACAATTCAAAGAATAATGTCACAGTAATCTGAAATCTTCACAGAAATTTATACACCAAGATTAGTATCCACAGAAATTATATCAACACCAACCTTATCCAAGGATTGTAGGTGGATTTAAAGACCAGCTTATCTACAGGTACTGCATGCAATGCACATTGACAATTGATTTTAAAACTCATTTTTAACATCAATTTTAATAAATGAACATTACAACGAACCAGAAAGTGATAAGACAATCACGAGATCATCTAAAGGATAATTGGATAAAGTCTAGTTGGTAAACTAACGACATTACAGGGAGCACAGATGAAACAAGCTGCAGCTCATGTATAAACAAAATGACATTAGTCATGCTAAGCATTGCATGGTTTACCAGAAACTAATCGTTAGTCTAACAATGATAAACTAAATCACCATATAAGGAAATATCAGACAAAAAAGTAGGTCAACCAATACCACAGCTGACGGAGAGTAAAAATGTGTGCACAAACGTAATATACCACTCCACACAAGTAACCGTATGACACGGTAAACCAAACACCTGTAACAAGAATATAATGAACTAATATGCCTACATTCCACAGGACTCCAGCACTTTTTCTGTTCTATGCATGTTATGGTACTAGTATTAAAGCCTAAACTGAGCAACAGTTTCAGAAGTGAAAAGAGCATCACTTTCCATGATTGAAAGACAAGTGTGTAATACACAGAATGGATATGTAAGCAAGGGCACCATAACATTCAGTAAGGTTATCATTTATTTGCTGCAGTCCATGCAGGCACAAAATGTTAATTTCTCGTGATGCACCCTATGACTCAAGAACTGCAAGGCCAACACATTACAGCTTGGTTATCTTGAGCACAGTAGATACAACACTGCAAATAATTAACCATTACATAAAGGTTAAGCCAAACCCATTTATAATATAAAGTTCTGTTAAAGGTCACATACAATGAATAAGCAATTATCTTACATTTCATTGTCTTCATCCTTAGTGATATGAATCTTTACTGAGTAGGTAATAATTGTCCTGACATCATATACAGATAACAAAAGCCAGATTCCCCAGTTCTGCTAACCAAAACAAATACTAATTGCCTTCAACTACATGCACTAATGGATTAAAGCTACTACAAAACATTCCAGAAACCCAGTAAGCTAAAAACATAGCTTCGTTTTGGCAACGTCCACCTCCAGAAATTGCAGCTCTTTTGGTCGTGCCATGATCAGTTGTACACCGATGTTGCTATTGGAGTTTTCGTTTCAGAAGTTCATCCAAAAGCAATCTGTCAAAGTCCTGTGTGGTCTTTGCCCTTGGTATTACAGGAGCCAGTTCCTCTTCCAGTTCCACATTTCCATCTGTGAAAAGAGGTAGAGAAATGCAACTGTATTTTAAATCTTTATTTCTCTGTGATCCGCAGATATCCAGTACAATGTCATATATCAGACGTGGAAATTTCACTGACCTCTCTTCCGGAGTTTGATCGTTACCTTAAACTTTTCTTGTATCAAAGGATTTAAAAAAATCTTTGTATCGTATTGTATCATATGTAATAATTTATAAAGCACCTCTCACAAAATAACTATCCAGAGGCGTACAAAACATTTAACCACAAACATTCTGCAAACTTTTGGATCACTAACCAAGATCAAAGTAATCTGCTCGACAGAAATTTCTTCGACCACCAAAGCAGATGTCAAAGCGCTCACAACCCCGAAGTCGACAGCCTCCTGGCAACAGAAAAGGTATAATCAATAGCCAGTAGATATATATAACACATAATTATATAATGAATATACAATTCATGCAAGCACATGTATTTATTAGGGGTGGGCAATGATTAAAAATTTTAATCGAAATTAATCGCACGATTAAAATTTTTAACGACACGATTAGTACAACTACTCTACCGACTCTGAGTAGTTACTTTAATATGCACTATATAAATTATTGCAGACAATAAACAAAAAGCACACATGCTTTTACTACTTGTTTTTACTTTTTACTTTTTACTTTTAAGTTTAATGTTTAAACTCAGTGGTTGTATCAAGAATTGTTATAGCGAATTTCTAGAAATAATTGGGCGCAGTGACAATTGCGTTAACTGCGTTAAAAAATTTAATCGCGTTAATTAATTAACGCATTAATCGCGTTAATAACGCGTTAAATGCCCAGCCCTAGTATTTATAGATCCAATAGATAAAATAGATATATTTATACAATCAAATTTCAGAAAAGCGCTGCACCTGTGACTAACTGCTCTAAATGCTCCAGACATAAATTCATGATTGCTGCAGAGTAAGTGAGATGAGAAAGGTAATCTGTAAGGACATACAAACAGCCTAAACCGTCTTACCTTCAACTGCCTTGCATGCATCACTTGACTGTACGTATGTCACAAATCCATAGTTGTCCCTATTGAAAAGCAAAAAAGGTGCATAGCCAATCATCAACAATGGCTAAAATTTTAACTTAGATGCACATGTTTGTAATTGTAATTGAACATTTATATAACGTCACTCAGAGATTCAGAGATGCTCCCAACCCAAGTCAGTGCTGTCACTAACATATAGTCTTAAAAAGTCTTCAGGCATTTCTGAAACAGAGGAAGAGGAAGGCTGAGGAGCTCAAGCCCCAGTTGCTGCGGAAGATGGTTCCAGCTAGAGGGGCCGACATAAGCAAAGCTTCTGGGTTGAGCAGTTCCACTGCACATGCTGGGAACAACCAGAAGGCCTCTGGCGGCTGAGCGGAGAGACCATGGAGTGAAGAGACCGAGGTGCATAAGGTCTGAAGGTATGAAGAAGCTACACTGACCAGAGAGTTGTGCATAAGTGCTAGAAATTTCAACTGAATGTGCTGAGGCACAGGAAGCCAGTGGAGGGTTTCCTGAATGAAGGCAGATATGTGAGCAAACTTCCGGAGACCACCAATAAGGCGGGCAGCAGCATTAAGCTTGGAGAGGTTTAGCGAAGAGAGACCAGTATAGATGAAGTTGCCAAAGTCAACCCTAGTACACATCAGTGCATGGACGAGAGTGCTGACCGCGTCAGGGGAGAGTGAGTGACGGATAAATTATTGATATTAACTATAGACCAAATGTGCTAACCCAAGATGTAAATCTCTGAAGTACAAAAGTGATCGTCAAGATCCAGTTACTTCACTTACTTCATAAACGCAGCCCAAACATTCATGTAGCTTCCTTTAAGAACCACCACAAAGGTTATTAACAATTAATCAATCAGAATTTATAGAGTGTCCCTTCAGGATCCAAACTCAGAGGCGCAAAGTCAATGTCAATCTGTAAATAACCTAAAAAGAGGTCAAAGAACTGCTATCTGCTAAAGTAATAGCACTACAACTGCAATCACAAAAATGGACAATTGGACATACATTCATTAGAGAAAACTTGCTTCCACATGCAAAATCAAGGTAAGCAAAGACAGTTTGCCACCTGAACAGACTGTACAACTGGCAGTTTTGGAATTTATTCGAAATGACTAAAATGAAAACTGCTGCTGCAAACAGTTGCTCATATTTACCCGCATTCTCGGAAGTGTACAGTACACTTTTCGATTTGACCAAACTGCTCGAAAATTTCCTTCAGTTGCTCTGCTGTCAAAGTCCCTGGAATTCCTCCGATGTATACAATTTTTCTCTGCTGCTGCAAAGTCCAAACATAAAACGAAATTACTCAGCTGAAAATTTTAACTGGTTGTTTCACCGAGTACTTGACTTGTAACATAGACAACTGCACTATATTATGAATTTAGAAAGAACAACTGAAGTAGCAATGGCTCTTCTTCTAAGTAGCAACTTGTGACTACTTAAGCTCATCTTGTTTGTATCAGAAATAAACAAATCGCAAATTGTTGGAAATAAACAATTATTTATTTAGTCAGTGTGAACAAGGTACGGTGGCCCATTCTTATTGTTGTTTAAGCCATTCTCTGCTGTACCAATGATCAAACGTAAAATCAACAATTCATTGTTGCCGACAACGACTTTACAAACATAATAAACAAGAGATTACCTTACTTTATCTTATAAATAATCATACAAGTTTACAAGTTTATTGCATCCACTGTAGACTACAACTTAGCCAATAATATCCTTGACCAAACTTTAAACGGAATAGCCAACGCCCACACATTTTTGTTTTTTGTTTTTCTTGTAATCGCATTGCGTTCTGACAATGTGTTATGAATAAACGAAGATTCTATTCTATGGTTACAGAATTAACTTTCAATTACAGTTTTCATTTGCTTATCTGACCTGTTTCGGCTTATTCTGATCCAGTTCCATCTCAGGGTTTTGTGAATCTGTATCCAGACCCTGTCTGCCATGTGCTGAAAATCTGTGTCAAAAAGAAAGTCACTTTGAAAATATCAAATAAGATGCCACAAAAACAAATTTAACACTACAAATTTAACACTTTAGTGTGTTTTATCACGCAAAGCCATGATGCAAGACAGCACTGTGGCAAAGTCCTAAAGACAACAATAGTAAACAATGCCCATAGTCATAGGGCATGGATTTTAGTTCCCATCTCACACAGACGTACTGGATTTATGAAAAAAATCAGTTTTAGGTGACTTAACTCTAAGGTACCAGATAACGCCACTGCTATTGTTCCAATTGTTCAGATACCATCACTATTTGAAACTCTACAGTAGTTACTGTATGTATTTACTTGGCTGTAAAATTTATAAACAAAGGTAGTAATATGCAAAGGTTTTAAGTCATAAAAGACCAAATACATGCTAAATTCTATATAATATAAATGTGAAATGATGCATAGAAAAACACAAGACGCATTGGAATCATACAATAACTTAATTGCACTTCCAGCAAAATTTTAATCCAAATCCCATCTAACCTCATTTCTTCTGCATTTATCTTTTCAAGGGTAGTGATGGATGATGTCCGGTCTTGGTTTGCTCTTTGGCCTGATCGTCTGTGCCTTGGACTGGCCACTGATCGCAATCTTGATCTCGATCGAAATCTTGGTCTCGAGTGCGCAAAGCTCGATCCTGACCCGTGTCCTCGACCTGATCGCGGGCTTTCATTATCCACGTAGGCACAACCACTCTCAAACTTCACGCCGATTTCGGAGTCTTCATCGTAGCGTGTACTGTTCGTGAAGCAGCTCTGGTAAGAGGGAACCTTGTCAAAGACTTGGCTTTTGCCGTCTGGAGAAGGATCTCGATCTCGACTCGGGAGATCAGAGTTCAGAATCAGCTTAAGGCAAGACCGCGAGCTTCGTATCAGTCCAGTCGGAGTCCGATTTGGGCGAGAGAGCACTGTGTAATAACTCGGAAGGCGATCGTAGAGCTTTTCCTCTTCGATCGATTTAACTCGGCCTCGTCCTTGTTGGCGCCGAGGACCGTCTCTTCGTGCGGCTGAACCACGGCCTCGATAGCAGGGAGTGTCGGATGGGGATGAAGAACTGTCAGAGTATTTATCTTCCAATGAATAGTCTTCATCCCCTTCGCTGGAAGTCTCGGAGTCGTATTTGTCGAAGAATGTTTCACCTACAGAGAAGCCGGGAACTGCAGCCGTGGAATTTTTAGCATCAGATCTCGTCCAAGTGTCATTCTTCCTGTCCTGTAACATAGGAGACCATGGTCCAAATGCTACGTCAGCTGAAGCAGTGGCAGATTCAGCCGCAGAATTCGAAAAAGTAGCCAACCCCTGTGAATTTTCATCAAAATATAAATCTTCATTTTGAGTTCCGTTAGTAGAAGATATAGCCTCTGACCCTCCGACGTCTGTAGACTTCTGTTCAACAGAATCTACGAAACACAGCTTGCCTTCAGAAATGCCCGACTCAGCTGATCCATCGGATAATGAAGCCTGACATGTTCTGTCTCCATGTTCCTCTGATGTCACATTTTCACCCACAATAGATGCATTCACAGCTGAGAGAGCACATTCATTGGCATCTGGATGGCTAGAGGAATGGGAAACTGTAACATTGGCCTCTGCAATTCCCTCTCTGTTAGCTGAAGTATCAGTTTGTGTCATATTCATGCAATCAACCGAGGATGTTAAAACGGTCTCAGCTACGCAAGAAACACAACAGCAAATGAAACTGGTCAGATCAAAAAATGGAATATTTAAGCCAGGGTGAGAATTGCTGGGGGTTCAACCCCCCTAGTCTTTCTTAGGATCCCATAGTAAAGTCTACATTTCACACCCAAACTGCTTTGATCTGACCAACGTCCAACCCCCAGTTATTTTTTTACAATTCCCGTACTGATTTAAGCCATGGGATTAAACATACAGCATGTAACAATTACTTTGCAACATCCACAGTAAATATATTGTGTACACACTATGCCAACAAACCATACAGATTTAGCATAAAGTTCAAATGTTCACTGTAATTTTCTATACCAAGGTTACATTCGTCAGTGGACAATGATCTGCAACTGATTAACTTACTAGGTTGACCAGAAAGCTCTAAAATTCTGAGCATTCAGCATCCATATCACATTCTAAAACCAAGTACCTCTGTTTTGGGGATGCGATTATCATGCTTATTCTAAATTAACTCAGGCATTTCAAAATTAAGAAATTGACAAGACATTCATAAAGTATAATTTAAGGTTTCCTCTAGGGTTATACCATGCATTTTACTTATCATCAATGTCATTATCATCAGTTTAATCATCACTGCATTACACAAGTAGCGTCTTCACTATATTATAAATCATTATTATTATCATTATATTGTATATGACAGTTTCTTGATCTTCATCAATCTTCATCAATCTTCATTCAAGGATCCTGAGTGGCCGAGTGGGTTGGTAGCCTGCTCGTCACGCCGGCGCCCCGGGTTCGCTTCCCGGTCGGGTCGGTTTATCAGAGATTAATTTCTCGGATCTTTACTGCGGGTGGCTCGGTCGCATTATAAACGTGGAGTACAATACAACACACAATACAACACATCGCAATACAACTGGGGCGCGGTGGTTTAGGGGTATGTTCGGTGCCTTGCAGCTGGAGGGTTGCGGGTTCGAATCCACCTCAAAGTCGCCGCGTAGGGACCCTGGGCAAGTCCTTCACTCGCAATTGCTCATGCGCTTCGGCGTGAAACTCCGATTCAGCGTTCGCGCAGTAGTCGGGAGCGCCTCTGAATGGGAAATCTGGTAGGGGCGCTATAACAAGTGTTCAAATACAATACAATACAATACAATACAAAGTGGCAAGAGTGAAACAGAAATCTTTTGGAATGCACTTCTGCTGCAATTAAACCATGTTCTTTGACACGCCCCACACATAACCACTGCATTAACCTGTATGCAGTTGCATTTGAAGTACCCAAATCGCTATGCAGCTCTTCCTCTCATCACCACCATCTTTCTCTGCATGCTACAATGCTCTGTATATTTCTGTTTTCCACAAGCATTTTGCTTACCCCTTTAAAGACGAGCTGCATTGGTTTCCCATACATTTTAGTACACGCTCATCATTAAAGGGTTAAAAGCAAATCAAGCAATAAGTTTACAAACCTTCTTCAAACATTTCAAGCAAGCTGTCCAAATCTCCAGCCATTATTCCTATAGACAATAAAAGAAGAAAATATTACCGTCAGCAGATAATCCAATTTCAATCTATCTCTTCATATTGCCAAACATGATAATGCAAAACCCTGAATAACATTCAAGAAAATCAAGAACTTTCTTTTGCTTGGCAAATCTTGGACTCATGCAGTTAAATGCTTCAGAATTAGTAAACCATCGAGTTTGATCTTCAACTGTTAACCGATTGTTTATACAGTTGTCAATAAAGGTTATTCAAACATGTCTTAAAACAACATTTCCTCTCAGATTAGACTCAATACAATCAAAGGCATAAAAACATATCTAACCATTTTCAAACATTCCGGATTCAGCATCTCCATCGCTTGATGGAATTTTGTTGCCTTCTGCTTGCATGGTATTTGCCATCTCAAAATCCATTGTGACACTTTCAGGTGGAAATAATTTGTGCCTACTTCCAGTTTATTATTGTTGCAGCATTATTACTGCTTTTATTGCCCTAAAGAACAAAAAGAACAAGAACATGTTCAGTAACAGCACAGCAATCCAAAACATTAATATGAGAAACAATGACAGAACAAGAGGCAGACCATTTGCCAGAAAGGTTGTGAAGTTAAAACTTGCCTTATGCCAAATTCAACTGAAGCCATGATCAACTGGTATAGAAATTTCATGTAAAATTGGTCAGTGTACTGTTAATCGAAGACTAATTAGTAACTCCTATAGCACCGGTGTCTAATGCACAAGGCATCAAAATCAAGCCTTAATCAGGTCAACATCCAGAACAAGCCATTGAGACAGAGACAGATAAGCAATCGGAAACGTATAAGTTTTAATCTAATCTAATCTAATCTAATCTGAACATTTGTAAAGCGCTTCTCACAGCAGAGCTATTCAGAAGCGCTCTCAGCGTGACAGGCCTGAGAAAAGAGAAAGGTCTTTAATTTGAGCATGTCAACAATGTCATTGGATTGCCTATCTTTGGTCATATGTAATGCTAGAACTGTGCTTGGTGAATGAGCACAATGACACAAGCAACTGAGCAGATCGAGCAGATACATGGAGGGAATTATAAAATTTAGGTCCAGCAACCAAAAAGCTCATTCACCAAGCACAGTTCTAGCATTACATATGACCAAAGATAGGCAATCCAATGACATTGTTGAATGGTGATGAGACTGAGGAATAAGGATTGATTTTAAATACTGTGGCTGCTCAGAGTTCAGTATTTTATAAACCATGACACAAATGTTGCCATATGGCAACCATGTGATGTCCATATGGGTCAAATAGTGTTCATACGCATGTTGGCAGGCAATTTGCTTCTGTTGCATTTTCAAGAATTGGGCGAATTCATGCAGGTTCCTGATTCTGGCAATTCTGTATGTATGGTTGGTATGGGATTTTAGCAAATTTATAAACAATCAGCAGGATGGTTGTATGCTACAAATATTCCCATGTGACTCGATATGATCCATACAGGTTCCATACTGGCAAGCTAATTGTTTCTGTGGAATTTTCCAATTGGGCATATATTTATCTGAATCTGTGGCATTCATCAGTAATTTGGCTTATCTGCAGCTGTTCCAATGTCTAAATTGCATTTTTCTGAGTTTATGAAAGAGTGATTCCATGTCAAATCATCTAAGTTTGAGACCATCCAAACGCAGAAATCTGGAAAAAAATTGACCCTCCTCCCTCTCACTGTATTCACGTGCACTTCTGCCTCACCCCACCTGCGTACGTACGCTTGATGCACACCCCTCCCTGAATCCTATATAACAGTCTTGGGAGGTGTTCTAGGTGTCATTATTCAGCTCTTTTGAAGAACTATCTGGGTAGATTAATGACGACTGTTTGACGTTGAAACCATATTACACAACTGAACACTTTAACCTTGACCTTGACCCTTTCGCGGGTTTCTTTAAAAATTACACTTCTAGACTGAAGTGTCTTGAACATTCTCCAAAGAAATCAGAATGGGATCTGTAATGGTTCTTTGCTATAATTGTTTTGTCAGAATGGGATCTACTAGATACTTATTATATGATTGCATCATTGCACTGTATTAGATAACCTCTCTTAACCATCTAGCAACAGACTATGTATATAGGTGGCCCTAACTTGCGGGACTCTGGTCCCTTCTGGGTTCCCTTTTGCGAAATTGCGACCAACAGATCTTTTTGTACAACGAAATGTTACTTTGTCAATGTTTGGAGCAATAAATTGATGGTTATGGTTATGGTTAATTTCACTAAACATGGGTATTGAAGTTTTTTTTACTAAGAATCGCGATCCGTTGGACAGACACGGGTACCACCCAAACACGCTCGAAATACAATTGGTCCAGTGTTCGTTGTTGACACTAACAACCACGACTGTGAGTTGAATCTGTTGAATTTATAATTCTGGAAATCATTCCTCTGCTGTTTCTGGCCATTTTCTACGTATTTACATAAAATAAAACACAGAACAACGAATGCGATAAAGTTTAATCTTCAATTATCGCTCAAACCTAGCGCAAACATTCCGCACATAAACGTCAGTTTACAGATAAATGAAATTACAGAATAAAGCAACCGTTTCAATCCAAGAGTGAATTACCTTTCAAAAATGTAAAAAAATATTATTATTTATTAAATTTACCAAGAAAACATCAAGGTCCAAGGACCAAGATTCACATTTCACATGACATTGTGTTTATTAAATTGGCGTGTGAGGTAAGGAAGCGTCTACGCACTGCAGCGCCTCCGGTATCCGGTATGCTTCTATTATGAATTAAAATTTCAAATAAAATCGAATTAGGACTATAATAATTATATCTATTAATCAAATTGCTGAATATTCATAGTTTCAGAGAAAACATTTGCCTGTGGAGAGCTAAACATATTTAGTATGTGCTGCAATTATAAGCATTTCATTACGCCCAAGCAAATGTAACAGCAGTATTATAGGTCTATAGCATACATGCGCACGCGCGCGTGCGTGCGTGCGTGCATGCGTGCATGCGTGTGTGTGTGTGTGTGTGTGTGTGTGTGTGTGTGTGTGTGTGTGTGTGTGTGTGTGTGTGGACATTGACTCTAACGAGTAACGACCTTACTTAAAATACGTTTATTTAACGACGCCGTCATATCGACGATCGATGATTGGCGTCATTAACAAGCTCATATGTACACTAGTCTTATGCAGAGTACATAATTGGTCGTATTCGACTGTTCTAACAGTTTTGTGCCTATGTCTTTTAGTAAATAGATGCTAAATATGCCTAAGATATTAGTAATAATAATATTTACATTAGAGTCAATGTTTGCAGCATTTTGCTTTGCAATTGTTCTGAGTTATATGTACAATAAAGAGTTCTTGTTGATGGTATTCTGTTCTTCTTCTTTGCTTTCTTCTTGGTCTTCCTCTTTGTCTTCTTCTTTTCCCTTGCTTAATGGCGCAAGGGCCGCCAGGGTTAGCCGGGTCATGTTCCCTTGCTTAATGGCGCAAGGGCCGCCAGAGGTAGCCGGGTCATGTTCCCTTGCTTAATGGCGCAAGGGCCGCCAGGGGTAGCCGGGTCATGTTCCCTTGCTTAATGGCGCAAGGGCCGCCAGAGGTAGCCGGGTCATGTTCCCTTGCTTAATGGCGCAAGGGCCGCCAGGGGCAGCCGGGTCATGTTCCCTTGTTTAATGGCGCAAGGGCCGCCAGAGGTAGGCCTAACCGGGTCAGACGACCGAGCCTGAGAGCCCTTTTATATACCACGACGTAAGTAAGAGCCCTTCGACATACCACGAAGGCCGGATTTGCACTCTTTAATTCAAGCGATCGTAATCGTAATCTCCAAACTTCTAAAGCGCCACTCAAAAGCCAAGCGCAGGGCAGTAGCTTATTCACGAGCGCTGAGTCTATTCAGAAGGGTTGTCCGAGAGAGTAGTCCAAAGGAGGTCCGAGATGTCAACTGCTGCTTCCCCGCTGCCCGGAGAGCTCAAAGGAGGGGTTTCCGTGACAGCACTTAGACTTGGAAGGATTGAACTGCAGAGACAAAGCATCAGAAACAGACATGCATTGTTCAAGCATGTTTGCAACCCATTGACAGAGGGGCATAATTTAATAGGCCTATAGCAAAGGGCCAAACGACTGGGCTACCTTCCTCCTCAACACCAGGATTTAGACCGAATGATGGAAGAAGCAGACGTCAAACTCCTGCTAGAAGACTCGGGCTAGCTCCGAGCCTCACATCAGATCAGTATTATAATGCACCCTTGACCCGCTTTCCGTAACGGTCAATTACACCAATCACATTACGGTAAATTGGAGCACCCCGTTGGTGATTGGCCCTTTTCTTTGTCAACGTCATCTTTAGTGTGCAGAAGTGAGTGACGTCAAAGTCGGTCTTGTTCGTTTTTGGTTTTAAGAAAATGGCGTCTTAGAGGGAGATTTCGATCGAAAACTAATTGAAGAAGCTATCAATTCTGTTGTATTAGTACTTTCAGGGGTTTCTTGTGGTTTGGCAATTAATGTTAAACAGTAACTTAAACCCGTTACGTGCTGTTTGGTTTGCCAAAGGTCCCGTTAGTAGAATTTGTGTAGCGCTTCCCTCTAGAGCTTAGGGCTTCCGCCATTTTGTTGAAATTGAACAAGTAAGGATAAGAACAGGAAATTTAGGTGTAGGCTTAAGTCACAGACCAGTGAGGTTGTTTTAGTTCAACGCAGTTTTTAGTGTTAGACATAATCATCGCATAATTGTACTTCTTTTGTTCCATTTGCGATAATAATAAATCATCAGTTACTGGCTCAGCCGAATAATGTCTGTTCCATCGTCAGTCAATGGGGAGGACGCTGATAGTCCGGGGATAGGTGATAGGGACGCCCGCACGTCGTCCCCTCCGTCCCAAGTTACCTATTCTGATATAAGCTCCCAGATTTCAACCTTGGCATTGCTTTCTAGTAGACACGGCGAAATATTGGATAGGGTAGTCGACCGTTTGAAGGATATGGGAACCCGGTTAGACCTGTTATGGACCCGTGAGGACCCTGATATGGGGAAAGCCCCAGTCGTTCTCACCTCGAGAACCGCGGAAATGTCCCGCCTTGAAACCACCTCGGACCTCGGCCTGGTAATTACGTCCGTTCCTGGTTTGCAGAGTTTACAGGATTTGGGTTCCTCTCATACGGTGACCAACTATGATCCCTCCATCCAAGGCCGGTCTAGCTCCCCACTCTTTGGCCCTACGGTGTTCCGGGGTCCGGAGGTCGCCACCCTCCCTGGGGAATGGAGGCCCGATGAACTAGGGGCTGCAGCCGCACTGTTTTCCCTGGGGGCCAGTGATAAGGGGGGGACGACGCGACAAAATGGTACCGATAAGTGGGGACTGGAACAATTTGGGACCAATCAGTGGGTTGAATTAGAAAAGGATAAAGGATTAGAAAGGCTAGAAATAAGTGCAGATGGAACAAGAAGTAAGATAGTTAGAGAATCTGAAAGAGCCAAGAAATCAAATGAGGAAGCAACGAATGTAAGTAAGATGAGTATGGATGTTAGGCTAGACAATCAATTAAGTAGATCCTACCCCTCTTATGCTGATGATAGGACTGCGACTAATTTTAAGTGTTCAGTTTCAGGTGACGAGGATGGAAGTCCCTGGGAAGGTTATGGGGATCCAACATTTAATTCTCGGGTTGCCGCTACAACCGTTCAATTTGGTCTTGCCCCAGAGAACAGTCGATTTTCGACTACCACCCAAAATAACTACCTTCCTAGTACACAAAGATCAATAAATACTCACCTCAAGTTTCCAAGTATAAATCAAACCGAGCCAACACACACCCTGTCACCGTACAATGATACTCGAACCACCGCTACCGTCCCTGTCGATCGAAACATGGGTGAACCATCGAACAAACATAACCGAAACCTTGAAATATGGGAAAATCATAAATTCATTAGAGAAAATGTAACTACTCCGTCACCGTCGTTGTCCTTAAACAAGATGAATCTAGTCACTAGCCATGAACTACGATCCGAAAACAAGCAATCACCCAGCTTTATAAACCACCCCAGATCTGACAATGCTCTAGTAACAGTGGTCACTCAATCTGCAATGAATGTGACGAGACAATCACCAGTTATCTATACAACTCTTGCGGACATGAGATGTTCGTTAGATCCTTTGAAGGGGATGTCAGAAGCAACTGTCGGCATAGATAATGTTCCACTAAGAACAAATCAAGATTTGGAAGTCGTAGGTCCACCCACGCTAGCCAAACCTTATTTGTCAGACAGAAAGCTAACATCAGAATGGGAACAGGTGAAGCATCAGGTCCAGTCAGCTTGCCAACGACTTTACGAGCTAGAATCGGGGATCTGTCAATCCACTGTGAGCAGAGAACCGGAGAATTCGATTCATGGTTTGTCTATGGATTCACAGCGATTGCAAACAGCGAATCATGCTTCTAAGATGACACCGCTTAGTCAGATCGAGGTACAGGGGCACCAGACTATCGATGAAGCGAGTAAACATCCCGGTGATGAGAAACCACCAGATAAAGTTCAAACTAAAGGGAGTCCTCCGATGTCTTCCGCTTCAGGGGTTGAGCCGTCGTTTGTAGTGTCCAGTGAGAGATCGACGATGAAGCCGAAACAATGGCTAAAGCTAGAAAAGTATGATGGACAATCTCCAATTGAAGCTTTTCTCGCTAAGTACGAAATTTGTGCTAAACACAACATGTGGGATAGTTCGGAACGTTTGAGCCAGCTCATGTGCTCATTGACGGGAACCGCTTCGCAGGTGTTGTGGGAATTCAATGCTTCTGGTGTTACCACGTGGAATGACCTGGTAACCAAACTCCGAGCTCGCTATGGTAGTTCCGACCAGACTGCTCTTTACAGAACTCAGTTGAGAACTAGGCGACAGAAAGAAGG
The DNA here is from genome assembly GCA_020284085.1 of Aporrectodea caliginosa. Classification (NCBI taxonomy): domain Eukaryota; kingdom Metazoa; phylum Annelida; class Clitellata; order Crassiclitellata; family Lumbricidae; genus Aporrectodea; species Aporrectodea caliginosa. Next base: position 112,711 of record JACEVL010000123.1, on the reverse strand, counting down.
AGAAGGCTTACCCTCATTAGCGCAAGATATACGTCGTCTAATGGTATTAGCATATCCTGGTGCCGCCACGGAGATGAGCGAGATGGTAGCCATCGATTCGTTTCTGGACGCACTGATAGATCCGGAACTAGCACTTCGAGTCCGTGATCGTGAACCGACCACGCTGGACTTAGCTTGCCAATATGCCACTCGCTTAGAAGCAAATCAGAGAACCAGGGCCAAAGAGGATCCTCATGAGAGACGGTTTGGAAGAACCAAAGCTATAAAAGAAAGTGAAGTGACGATTGATCAGTTAAGCAGACAAATTAACGAACAAATGAAATCCTTAGAACAAAGACAGAGTCAAGTAGAGAATTATTTGATGGGATTCAATCAAAACCTAGCTGGGAGTATGGACCAAACAAGAGTGAGACCTCCGCCAAACCCTTCCACGTATCAGTCTCCTTCAGGCAATCGGAACAATGGGACTAGCTTCAGAAGTTTCCCCGCCGTACGACGCCCCAATAATCGTTGCTACCATTGTAATGAGACAGGCCATATTAAGAGAAACTGTCCCCAAAGATCGTCGCTGGCCGATACCGCAGAAATCGCCCATGATGCACAGGACACTGCCAACGCCCGTTACATCCAAGGTAGTTCGAATGCATACTTACCTATGAAGGTGAACGGTCAGAATGTACTCTCGTTGGTTGATTCTGGCAGCGAAATGTCACTCATCCCCGCTTCTCTAGTTCGTTCGAATGATCTGTCTCAAACTCAGCAAATGTTGAAAGCAGCTAATGGGACTTCAATTAAAGTTCTTGGAAAAACAACAGTGACCTGTGAATTGGCTGATGCTACTTTCGTCATTCCCTGCCTGGTGACTGAGCAACTTAGTGAAATGGTAATTGGCTTTGAATGGTTAGAACGGCAGGAGGCTGTCTGGAACTTTAACGAGCGCTGGATTCAGTTGCAAGGTCTACGATTCTCCTTGTATAGCCTGCCTCGAAGTTCGAAGTGTCGCAAAGTGGCCAAAGTACAACTGGATGTGAAAGAACTTTCGAGAGACATAAAAACGTTCGATTATGTAGAACCGAGAACAGACTTGTGTAAGCCGGTGTTGGAAAGAGTCTCTTTGCCGGTTGTTCCGCAGAAAACAGTCGTTAGCAAGGAGGTGCAAATGAACTTTCGAGGTTATCGCCCGTCCACGCCATCGCTTATGCATCCTGAGGTCTACACTTCGCGTGCATGCAGCAGTGACAGTGAAAGTCATGTCTGGCTAGATCAGTTGAAGCCAGATGGTGATCATGCAGTCGTTAATTGGCCGACTGTTGCTGAAGAGACAAGAATGAATTCGTGTCTCAGTGATCCGATCTTAAACTGTGGTTCTGGTCGTGAAGCTGAACTGTTTTGTTATCGAGCCATGCCGAATCCGACGAGAATCGCAAATGATGCAATAGCAGAAGATGAAAAACTGTCCGTGACTGCCATAGAGACTAAACTTTTACAGCCGTCTAAAGTCAGTGCCGGTCAAAATAAAAACACTATTGCAACGCAAATGGTGGACGATCCAGAGTTAGTGAAGGACAGTAACGACGCAGAAACAGGAAACAAAGCTAAAGAGACATTGGAGACTGCGCTGAGACGTCTGGGTCAATTGGAAAAGCACGAAAAGCAACCAGTACAGCATAAGGCCTCTACAGCTGAGAGAATGTCATTCGCGCCTCGAGAAGATGATGAACGTGAGACTAGCTTCGCTTGGACTGAACTGAACGAGAATGGACACTGGTGTGAAGAGCGAAACATGGTTTGGGATTCTGGAGGTCAATGCCTGCAGATACCAGAACGCCAGTGGTCTGTCCGCAAACATCGACTCATCGGCTGGGGTCGATCTTTTCATAAACCTTTCCAACCTGAGCAAGAAAGTGACCAAGACCAAGAAACGAAAGAATCTATGATCTGGTTCAGTGGTGAATCATTGGATCATGGCTGCGCATCATATATGTTTATGGAACCGACTGACCAAGGAGCTGAGTCAAGTCTCGACCTTTCTTACTAAGTGGGCTGTACCGAAAGAATTGTGTCTTACCAGTGATATGGCGTGTGACTTTCTCTTGTTGGCCTGTACATGCTTTCAACTGGTCAGTTTTCGCTGGGGTTACGGCCTGCACAGTTGAACTAGTAAACCGAGGTGTTCGGTATATGTGAACTATGCATTGCTGTTATGTTGCATAAACTTTCGTGGAAAGGTAACCCTTGGCTTAAGACTGTGTTGATGTAGACCGGTTAAATGAGTTTAGTGGTCTTTGGTGTCACGTAAATTGCATTGGGTTCGCATCTTTTTTACCTTGGGTCTAATAGTCGATTCCCTTCGAGAGGTCTGCGTGGACTTAGCATTTGGCCTGGTTGTGTAAGCCAAGTCCCAATTGGGTTAGTGATTAAGCTGCCGCTTAATTGCGGGGATTTTGTGCCTTACAAGATAAAACTTTTTGTTTGATTCTGATGAACCAGTTTATTTTACATGTCGGAAGTTCCGTCGTGGGTTGTGACAGACTAATAATCATGAGTGTAAGTTTGTACTGTAAGTTGCCTGATAGATGGCTTAAGTTAAATCTGTGTCTTGAATTTAATTGTGTTGAGTTGTTTTGCTATACTGCTTGGTACTTTTGCACTGCAAATGGTTACTAAGTGCCGAATTGCCTATTAGTAGGGCTATTGTAACATTTTTGCAATGATGATTAATGATTCTTAGGTTAAATGTTCAGCTATGGTTGTTTTCAGAATTATTCAGATGTTATTGCTCTGAGAAATAAGTTCTGAGATTGACCTTGTATGCGTAACTCATTGTTTGAACTCAACTGCTAGAAAGTAAGCCAGTATTTAATTGGTTTAGGTAGTGTTGAGGAGCACTATAACTTCAGTGTAATGATTGTAGAAGAATTATTATTGAGGTAAATTTGCAGTAGCCACTTGGTAGAAAGATTCTGGCCAGTGATGTTTTGTTGCATGAGAAGTAATATGAAATATTGATGCTGTTGATGGATGAAGACCCATGTAATCTTTTGATGTCTGCTCTCTCCAGCGTAATAAGAAGAGTCAAATTGCCCTTGTATGATTTTAACTGGCAAGGCATGGCAGTAAACATGTACTGGATGATAGATGTCTTAGGTATAACTTTAGGAGGTGTGCTGTGTAGTTGGGTTGAGTTGAGTTGTTTAGTATGCTCCCTTATGAGCCTGATACTTCAACTGTAAGTGTTGCTCCCCATGTTGTGAATACTAGACACTATTTGAAGTGTAGTGTGTAATGGTATAGTTAGGTTGAGCTGGGTTGTGCGGTATACTCAAAACTGAGCCTGATACTTCCACCCTAAGTGATGCTCCCTAGGTTGCAAACTCCAAGTTATTCTAAGATGGCCTGAAGTGTACGAATGATGGTATGACTGGATGCCACACGAAATAGTTGAATCCTAGAGCATATTTGACTCTGCATCATCTTAAATGTTATTGATACATGATTGAATAATGATTCTTTGAAAAGTGATCATGATAATGAAGTTATTGCCTCTTCCATGTAAACAAGCATCTTAGAAAAGAGTATTAATGATCTCTCGGTATGATGTTTTGTTTGATATCATTTCACATAGACCTGATGATAACTTAACCTCGGATAATTGTATCTCCATGATGTAGTTATTGATAATGAATCAAAGTACTTAAAACCAACTTGAATAATTATCGCAGTTAGTTACTTGTTTAGAAACTAATGATTTCTATGAGTTCTTTTTGTCATGTATATGGACGTTTCGTCTTGCAATATTGGTTTAGAGTTACGCAGTAAGTGGTCGTAAGCTTTGGTTTTCGTAAGCTTTGGTTTTCAAGTTTCAATGTCAGACTATGCCGCTTTGCTTTTAGAAACTTGCAAATGTTTTGAGTTAACTGTGACAGTAGGTTTAAATGTTTGATGTGATCTAAAGGAAACGGTAATGTCTGAAGGTAATGTGATTTTTAGTGTGGCCACTGCTTGGATATGAACCTGCGAACCACGATTCAGTTGGCAATAAGTTTTTCGACCCCTGGGCACTATAGCTTGTTTTTCCTAAGTGGCTGCGCCACTTAAAGTGGTTTGGGGAGAGTGTGAAGACTCGGGCTAGCTCCGAGCCTCACATCAGATCAGTATTATAATGCACCCTTGACCCGCTTTCCGTAACGGTCAATTACACCAATAACATTACGGTAAATTGGAGCACCCCGTTGGTGATTGGCCCTTTTCTTTGTCAACGTCATCTTTAGTGTGCAGAAGTTAGTGACGTCAAAGTCGGTCTTGTTCGTTTTTGGTTTTAAGAAAATGGCGTCTTAGAGGGAGATTTCGATCGAAAACTAATTGAAGAAGCTATCAATTCTGTTGTATTAGTACTTTCAGGGGTTTCTTGTGGTTTGGCAATTAATGTTAAACAGTAACTTAAACCCGTTACGTGCTGTTTGGTTTGCCAAAGGTCCCGTTAGTAGAATTTGTGTAGCGCTTCCCTCTAGAGCTTAGGGCTTCCGCCATTTTGTTGAAATTGAACAAGTAAGGATAAGAACAGGAAATTTAGGTGTAGGCTTAAGTCACAGACCAGTGAGGTTGTTTTAGTTCAACGCAGTTTTTAGTGTTAGACATAATCATCGCATAATTGTACTTCTTTTGTTCCATTTGCGATAATAATAAATCATCAGTTACTGGCTCAGCCGAATAATGTCTGTTCCATCGTCAGTCAATGGGGAGGACGCTGATAGTCCGGGGATAGGTGATAGGGACGCCCGCACGTCGTCCCCTCCGTCCCAAGTTACCTATTCTGATATAAGCTCCCAGATTTCAACCTTGGCATTGCTTTCTAGTAGACACGGCGAAATATTGGATAGGGTAGTCGACCGTTTGAAGGATATGGGAACCCGGTTAGACCTGTTATGGACCCGTGAGGACCCTGATATGGGGAAAGCCCCAGTCGTTCTCACCTCGAGAACCGCGGAAATGTCCCGCCTTGAAACCACCTCGGACCTCGGCCTGGTAATTACGTCCGTTCCTGGTTTGCAGAGTTTACAGGATTTGGGTTCCTCTCATACGGCCCTACGACCAACTATGATCCCTCCATCCAAGGCCGGTCTAGCTCCCCACTCTTTGGCTCTACGGTGTTCCGGGGTCCGGAGGTCGCCACCCTCCCTGGGGAATGGAGGCCCGATGAACTAGGGGCTGCAGCCTCTGACGTTTGATTTAATTTTGAAACTTATTTTTGTAAAGTTTTTGCAGTGTTGAACCCAGTGATCGCTTGGGACCGGAACGCACCGGAACGGCGCTCCGGTTCTTTTTTTGACGACCGGAACGCCGCACCGATAAAAACTTAAAAGTTCTAGATTAAAATGGCGCCTGAAGCCGGCTTTCCGGTTCCTTTTTTGTTTAGGACGAGATCACTGGTTAAACCCATAGAGATGTATAATAAAGGCTATCTCATTGGTTAAACCACGTTAAAAATGCATAGCCTAGTTCAATTTAAACTTGACGCAATCCTCAACAGCTTCAGAGTGTCGATTGTTGATAACCTTAACTTCCTGATTGCAGGTGCCACAACTTGTCAGCTAATGCTAATAGGCTTACAGTCAGTTGCGAACTCTGCTGCAAATCTCATCTAGAGGTTGTAGATACATGTACCAGGTACTGTAGGCGTTGTGCGATTATTCACATCCGCTGCATGACAGCGTGAAGTAGTGGAAGTTTAGTCCATCCGCGTCTGTGCAAACTTTACCTATTGTAGGCTATTTAGCGAACAAAGCACACCGAATGGCTTATTCGTGGAAACCAAAATCCAGATAATGTTGGATTCGTGCAACTAATCGACGAACACCACCCGCGTCGATCGTACTTGTTGGTTTCTATTGAAACGGGTTTACTTCCTTAATCACAGGTGTCGCCAAGCTTCAATTTATTTGGTACAACATCGTTGAAGAGAACAAACCATCGACATCGATGGAACAAACAACTCGCTTAAAGGGCGTGTTCTTGTTCTGAGCATACAGCGTGTTAACGACCTTGCTCCAAACTATATAGGCAACTCAAATACACGAATGTTCAGTCAAGCAGCACGCGTGCATGCTTTAAACTCAACGACAACCAGTCAATCTGTTATGTAAACTACCTGAATCATTTTTACTTCCTGAGGTGTCGAAGTACATGCAAACAGTTGAAGACGAGGTGCCCTTGCAAGAGAGCGCTGAGCCCAGCACAGGGCTGTTAAAGGCTTGGTTTTTTGTTTTTTGTTTGTTTTTGTTTTGTTTTTTTTTAAAAACCCAAAAAACCCAAAACCGCAAATTTTGGTTTTTAGGTTTTTGACAAATTTCAAAATTCAAAATTTCAAAAATGTCTGATCTTCAACTCTCTTGGCAATTGTTGTATATATGGTTTTTGTTAACTTCGTTTTATGACATTCTACGGTTCTACTGTTCTGGTTAATTTGATTTATATGCATCTGATTAATTTGAACGGTGTTATGCCATTTTTATGAGTTTTATGATCCGAAATAGGAAAATCTCAAAAACAAAAAACAAAAAAAACAAAATAAAAAAAAAACAAAAAAAACTTTTCATTAATTTTGAAAAAAGTTTGGTTTTTTGCACCCCTGGCCCAGCATGAGAAACTGTTGTGTTCGTAGGGCCTACTATTTACTTGCAAGAAATTTTTTTAGTAGAAGATCCATGATAAAGGCCATTAGAGAAGGTCAAAGGAAATGGATTGGACACGTAATGAGGGGAGACTCCCTCATAAGAAAAATCATCGAGGAAAGAATTGAAGGAAAAAGACAAGAGGAAGATCAAGAATGATGCTACAGGACTGGGCGATGGAGATGAACGGCTACGGTGAAATGTAGAAGGAGGGTCACGATCGGGAAGATTGGCGCCGTTGGACACATGAACCTGCTTGAGGGCAGAGAACCGGAAGAAGAGAGAAAAGTTTAACTTAAAATACTTTATTATTTCGTGGATTATTGCAATTAGGTGCAGTGGGATTGGCATTTTAATTGATTTGGGTTCTTCAAACGTATAGGCCTACATAAGCCTATGTGTGGCGTAGAGGCAACAAGAGTAATGAAGATATTCATAATAACAAATTATCTTATTTAAATGATAATAGTTTGTATTTAAGTTGATAATTTCACTAAGTGTTTTTCAAACATTTTAACATTTAATTTTATTATTTCAATTTAATAGCACCCCTCCCAGTTTAAAAAAATTAATTGTCCTAGGACGCCAGCAGGCATCCCTATAATTATTATGTCTATGTACGAACATGTGGGTCGGTCTGTGAACGAACGGTCATCGACCGTGTTGTTTTCAACGACGTCAGTAAAGTAACCTAGTACAGAAGATCGTAATTGTAATCGTAATTGTAATCGTAATTGTGATCGTAATTGTAATTGTAAACGTAATTTCGTAATTGTGATGGTAATTGTAATCGTAAACGTAATTTCGTAATTGTGATCGTAATTGTAATCGTAAACGTAATTTAACCTCTAGATTTCTAAAGCGCCACTCAGTAGCTAAGCGCAGGGCACCAGCTTATTCACGAGTGCTGCGTCGAGTCAGATGGATTGTCCAGATATGTCTGAGTCGGCTTGCCACAAAGTGGCACAAACCATGGGAGAGAGGAGGCAGCGCTAAGAGTGGTTTTCTTCAAAGCTCGAGGGTACGTACCATACGTATTCTATTTTTTGAAAGGTACGTACGTTTTTAACGTACCCTATTTTAGGGTACTTAGTAGGGTACGTAAACAATACACAAATACGTTAACCACGTCATTGCTCATTATAAGAATGTTCAATTTAATTTAGGCAAACAGTAACAACCCAGTATACAGCGTAGTAAATTGCTGCAATGCTATTATTGTAGGTCTATGTTTATCCAGCATACATTGCACTTAATGCACTAATGTCAAATTATACGTATAGGCTATGGGTCGCCTAGTAAGCCATAAATAAATTTTCGTGTATGATACGTACTAGAGAGTGACATGGGGAGACAATCTCGTCCCCATCTCCACCCCGCACCAAGTTAGTCGTCCCCATCCCCACCCCATCCCCGCAGGGTTTGTCCCCATCCCCGCCCCATCCCCGCAGGTTTGCTCCCCATCCCCACCCCATCCCCGCAGGTTTGCTCCCCATCCCCACCCCATCCCCGCAGGACGACATCGCATTCCCCGCAAAAAGTTTACACAAATTCAAATTAAAAAATAACAGTTTTTAGCTTACAAAACTATTTGTATTGTTGACTGCATTAGTCTGTTATTATCTTATGGACAGTTTGCATTAACCAAGTCCTGACTATTTCTGACTAGCAGGCTTCAGAAACTAATAAACTCTCCTTATCAGTTCTCAAGTTCTCAACATCACCCGGGTTTATTGCCGGCTCATTCCCCATTACCGCGGTATTACCGCGAGAGTAAACCCCATTACCGCGGTATTGCCGCAATTTTGTCCCCATCACCGCGGTATTACCGCAATTGTTGTCCCCATTACCGCGGGATTTACCGCGGTTACCGCGGTTTCCCCGCGGGGAAATTCCCCATGTCACTCTCTAATACGTACCATACGCGTATTCTATTTTTGAAAGGTACGTACGTATTTTAACGTATTCTATTTTAGGGTACGCGTACCCTCGAGCTCTGGTTTTCTTTGAGGACGAAAAAGCTTGGAAGGCGGAAGACTGGATAGATTAGAGTAGGAAGTAGGCCTAGGCAAATATAAGTAAAGTTGCATGACCAATGTTACGTGTGTGGTCGAAAGTCTTACACACGGAGATGGGGCGTGGTATCTATACGTTTAATGGTGGTGTTTAAGATGCGTCACCAGGTATAAGGTATATAGGCTGCATGTGTCTAGGGCAGAACGACTCAGAGACTTGTCGTTAGTCTTACCTGAACCAGGATCTAAGAGAACAATTATTGGTGTCTCATATTTAAATAGATCCGAAATCACGAGGTGTAGAATGACGGTGAAGAGAAAGCCCATTGCTGAGAAGTCGTATACAAGAAAGGAACGACTGTTGCGGACAAAGGAATAAACCCTGTTCTCAGGCCTCAGCTCCAGGCTTAGAACCGGGTTGGAGTCACCCCTTCCTCCGAGCTACCGGTACGTCTGGATCACGATCGCCACAATAGACCTATTCATATATCAAAATTCCCCTCAAGCTTCAATCTGGCTTTCATATAACGTGCTCTGAAAGGGTTCGCACTCCGCCTACAGAATCCCCTTAGGCACTGACGAGGCTCCCATAGATCCAACAGCCCAAAACCCAGATTTCATAGCGCTTCGCTTTCATAAACTTCGATTTCTTGACCAAACTTTCCGAAATCGAGCACTGAATGCCTTTTGCAAAGACGGAATGACTATAGCAGTCTGTTTACAGTTTGTCACGTCCTGATATTAAATGTTCTGCCAAACTTAATTTTTTAAGATTCTCCCAAATGTACATAGGGCGTAGCTATGCCTACCTACGCACATTCGTTCTGACATCTTCGTGTATCGATCCCAAAAACCTAAAATAGAAAATACAAAGTAAACATGGGTACTAACATGTTTTGGGGGAACAAACAACAGACCCACAAAGGAACAATGGACCATAGTCCAGTTTACTTATGGTTACCCAATTCAATTAACAAGCAAAATCGATTGGGATGAAAAACCTCAGTTTATGTAATTAAATACACACGTGGGAGAAACTCTTAACTATAGAAATAATTGAGTCATGTATATATGACCTACTAAAAGAAAAATCAAACTTAATTAAAATATGCAGTGCAAGGTACAAATTACAGTCGTTTGTCATCCATTTTACGCAGCTGTTGTTTAAATAACTGCAAATTAAAACATTTTTGAATGGGCTATATAGGGGCAATTCCATATTGACGTTTCATTGCATTTCATGTTAAAGTACCTAGTATTTTGTTCGAACCTTGGTATCTGGCTGGATTAGTTTGAGAGAAGTACAAGAAATAGCCGTCAAGAACTCGAGGTAATAATTTCCGCTCATATATCGATACATAAATTCAGCATTTTGAAACCTATTTACAGATTCTATATAATTATAAATGTTGAGAAACTATTATTCGTGTCAAGTCCACGGACTGTTTAGCAATTAATCTTATCTCACGTCGTTGTAGCATAGGTAACTCTTTTAGTCGATAAGGATAATTGTAGGCTATTTAGTAACTTCTATAGCGCCGATATCTAATGCACAAGGCATCAACCGAATGGCGCATAAAACCAAACAGTAATCAGGTCAATATCCACAAGATCAGTCCACTAAGAGAGGCAGCCGATGATGGACAGACAATCTGAGAATGGTAGGTCCTAAATTGTGAACAAAATGGCCCAAGTTACTGAACAGAACCAACAGATTTAGGTAGAGAGCTAATCATCTGACCATAGGTCTAAGGTTCTGCCAGAATTACGCCACATATCTGATCAATCCTACGAACTCACAAGAACCTCATCTCTTCCTATCTCTCCACAGGTCTTGCACTCAAAACCGAAAACACAGCTTCTTCACAAATCCTATCCTCCAGGATCCTCCTCTTCTCTTTACCTTCCTCGCCGCTTTCAATTCTGCACACCATCCACCTTAGCCTTCTGACTGCCTGACCATTTGGAATCGATTTTGACCCATCTGCCTATCGATTTTGTTTTGACTGAGCGCCTGTGAATAAAAGCAGGTCGAAAGGAATCTCAGATGAGCAATGGTCAGATGATCCGACTGGCCTCAATGGAAGAGAGTTGCAGAATCTAGGCCCAGCAACCGTAAAAGCTCGTGCACCAAGAGCTGTTCTAGTTTTAGGTACGACAAAAAGGCAATCACCAGTCAGATGACCTGGTTGAATAGTGATAAGACTGATGAATAAAGACTGATTTTAAGTATAATTGTGGTTGGCCAGAGCTCAGTCTTGTAAATATAAACTACCAACCGCTATTTGAAACAAAGCCTTTGCTGAACAGGAACCCAATGCAAAGATTCAAGTACAGGTGTTGAATATTCGTATTTGTACGATCTATGGGCTAGACTATGAGTTCTGAACTCTTTGGAGTTTTATCATGCTTTACTTGTGATACCAACCAGAAACGAATTACAGTAGTCAAGGCAACTCAGGAATAATGCCTCTGCCAGAGATATCCTTGATGACATGGGGACATAGCCTAATTCTGAGTACGTAACAAATACACATAATTAGATGAAGACTTAAAACTACCATTTACGTAGTCAGTGAGATATGTAGGCTAGTACAGAGGTATCAAACCCTTTTTAACGGTGGCCTGTGGCAATATCTTCCAGCGGGTCAGGTTACCGAAATAACCTGAGAACAATGGGGATGGGGTTTTGGAGGGGGCTCGGAGAGCCCGTCCCCAGAAAAATGTTTGCAAAACTTAATCTTAAATGATGCATTTTTAGCATACAAAACAGTCAAATGAGGCTTATAAATTCTAAATTTTGATCATTATCGGTCACGAACATCACAGCAAGGCTTTACGGGCCAGAAAAACATCGTCGGCGGGCCAGAAATGCCGGCTCTTTGACACCCCTGGGCCAGTTTAATCTAAAACAACGCACAATTTACGGATAGCCTCTGCCAACTCAACAAATGAGTCACCCAATGGTTTATGTCTTTATGAGAACAATAAGTCATTCAATGATTTAATCCATCCAAATGTCTGAAGTTGCTGCAGAGTGCCCGGTAGAAGAAATCCAGTCTTCCATGAGTTCTATTCTATTCTATTCTATTCTATTCTATTCTATTGTATTTACGGACTTATAAAGCGCCTCTCGCAGTACAACCTAATCAGAGGCGCTTCCAGTGCGAAGGGCCCCTCTAAAAAAGAAAAGTTAAGGAGGAGTGCACTGGTCGCCATCCAAGACGGCGATACCTCCTCAAAGGCATCAGCTGCACATGACAAACTGTCGAATGAAATGTAGTCTTGGGTGAATAACTGAATAACTGAGTGAACGATTGTCGAGCAGTGTACCTAGTGATGTGGTGCATAATGTAAACAAAAAGGACCAAGTATGATAGGTCCAGTGTGATTCTCCTTACAGATTTTATTTTAGTTACAGTTATTGTTAGTACTCTTTTAGTTAGAGTTATTGTTATAGTTAGCGGATTTTTATTTCAGTTCTCTTTCTATCACTCTCTGCAGCACAGACTTCTTTGTATGTACGTGGATTGTGATTCTTGACATGACTGAGTAGATTTGTCGTATTTTACGGACTATATGAGCCGGTCACATTAAGTTCCCCTAATTAAAACCAACACTGCTGATGATACAGAAACTTTTATTTGTGACTGATTCGTTCTTGAAATGACTCCAGACCGCAATCTCACGCTTGCATTTTGACTAGAAGATTACTATGACTAATAATTTTGCGAATTTGCGCTAGTCAATTTGTGTGGCAATCGCTATAGAACGTTGACAAAATAACAAATTTCAAAAAGTGCCACTACTACTGGGTTAAGTCACAAATCCAAAATCCAAGGCGAAATTTGTTATTAGGCTATAGTTGTAGCGCATTTTCCCGTTCTCGTGTTTTTCGAAATTGCAATTTTTACACTTTTTTGTAAAGAAAATAACGATGAATTTTTTTAGTGTTATTTTCCTTATAGTTACAGTTAGGCCTATAGTTAATGATATTTTTAGTTACAGTTATAGTTATCGTTAACGAAATCATTTTATTTTCGTTAACGAACATTTTCGTTACCGTTATCGTTAACGAGAATCACACTAAGGAATACGGAATGTCACGTCAGATGAATGATTACCGTTTAAATATAGGGCCTACTGATTGAGTGCGTGAAAGTTCCATAGAATACATTCATAGAATACAGAAAATTCAAGCCATACAGATGTTCATGCATCAGCATTTACAGCATTTTGAAAAGGTGGGACCACAGATATAGGTTTATAATAATTATTAACGATTTCTTTGCGCCCTGACTTGAAAATCGGAACAATCTTTTTGAATTCAATTCCATCAGTTATTACCAGTTAAAAAACAACACTTACTTATTTGAGCTAGTGGTGAAGATATAAAATCTATACACATACATGTAAGCCCATATGTACACATGCATTTGAATGCATCAAGAACATCAATGTTTGGGACTGCATAACGACCATAGGCAATTTTAACATCCTGTGAATTCGTGCGTGTCGAAACTAAATGTAGGCTATCGTATGTACCACGTGGTACATGCTCGTGACTGTGCATTATATAAATATATAGGCTATTTATATAAAAGACTATTATGCTTACGCATAATTTCAGCTCAAACAGAGAAAGAAAGGAAAAAGAAACAGGCCTATTAACAAGGCCAATCCCATATGAGGTCACGACCTTAACAAACAGTACCGTGCGCCAAGTGGTGCAAAAATGGATGTATGTGCGTTTGCGGTTGTGTGTGGGTGTGTGGGTGTGTGTGTCTTCCGGCATAATGGTGCAGCTGCCTATAAAACTGCGAAGTTTCTTACATAACTATTAACGCCAATCATCGTCGATATGACGGCGTCGTTAAATAAACGTATTTTAAGTAAGTAACATAACTATTATAGGTCCGTTTGTTAGCTCGTACTAGACTTGGACACACGTGTTTCAGTAACAAGCGTCAAGCACCGAGATATAGGTAGGACTACAGTCTATAGGTAAGTGAAAGCCGGTTATTCAGTCACTGTAGTAGGCCTATACTTAGTCTACACATTAGCTATTGATTCCCGTGTGGCTTCACGGTTTTACGCAATATGTTGTTTATCCAGGTATACTATAATCATCGTAATCGTAATCTCCAAACTTCTAAAGCGCCAATTGAAAGCCATGTGCAGGGCACCAGCTTATTCACGAGCGCTGTGTCGAGTCAGAGGGGTTGTCCAAAGGTTTGTCAGAAGGACGTCCGAGTCCGGTTGCTAGGGGTCAGAGGGGCAGAGTGGCTGTTAAGGTGGGTGGCGTTTAGGTCAAGAATTGGAAGGCGGACGATCAGATGAGTCGGAGTATGAATTCTTGAAGAGGCGACACTTCAGTATTGAGTGGAAAGCTCAAAGGGTGACAGATAGATCATAGAGGAGCTTGAGGCAAATGATTGTGGGTGATTGGCAGTAATGATGGAATAACCGAAAACTTGTGGAATTCAGGGTAATATTTGAATGCAGTTTTTTTATTAATAAATTCAGTGAATGAAGGAAAGAATGCCCGAATGAATGATCGAGTGTCTCGTTGAATTTAAATAGGCCTAGTCATCTGTTTCTGTTCAGAAGGACACCGACTGTGCAACCTAAAAATGATGGCCTTCGGTCGATCTGTCCTTATAGCCGTCCTCACTCTATCCTTCTCATGGTTCCTCGGGATCTGTGAGGGACATCCATTGTGCCTGGACGCCGCTCCACCGTACAAGGCCGTCGGTGGCCTCAGCTTCTGCCGCGAGTACACGGACCTTGGCTGCTGCACGAGGGACGATGACCAGCGTATCAGCGCCAGGTACCAGCTCGCCCTCGCCAACGTAACGAACGCCACCTGCGCAGCGTACCTCAAAACGATACTCTGCCTGGAATGCTCGCCTCTCGCCGTACACGTATACGACGCCGAAACGAGTTCCGTGAAGAAACCGTTTCCTGGACTGTGTCGCAGCTACTGTGGCGACGTCTACCGAACCTGTCCCTACATCGTTCCCTACGTCACCAACTCCACCGTCATCCGCGACGCCTTGAGATCCGGTGAATCCGAGTTCTGCAGAGCGGTTACGATAACCGATATGAAATACTGCTATCCGGATCTACTCAACGACCCAGAGTTCAATCCGAATATGACTCGAAACTACTCGACGACAGAGGGATGTCTGTGCATGAAGAAGTTTGTCCAGAATCTCCGGAATCCACTGCTCCTTCTTTCTCCGGACGACGGAACTGGTCGGATCTTCGTCGGGGAACAGCTGGGACTCGTGACGATATACTACAAGAACGGAACTCGAAGAGACGACTTCTTTCTCGACATCACGTACCTCGTTCTCGAGTCTACCAGTCCAGGAGACGAGCGGGGATTTCTCGGAATGGCCTTCCATCCGAACTTCCGCCTCAACCAAAAGTTCTACGTTTACTTCTCGATTGGGGTAAACGGAAACTTCCGCAACAGGATCAGCGAGTTCACGACCCTAACTGGAAACAGGGAACAGACAA